>JAFVLL020037275.1:0-27890 GCA_021397915.2 Tor tambroides | reverse complement strand
GGCAGTGTGTATGTATAAATTTTATCTAAATATCTATATATCTAAATAAAAATAGACTATATTCAGTATATGATCCAAAGTAACTAGTAACTAACTACTTGAGTAGTTTTTTTATCCGATACTTTTTTACTCTTACTCAAGTAACTATTCAGACTATTACTTTTACTTTTACTTGAGTAAATATTTCTACAAGTACTTTTACTTTTACTTGAGTACAGTTTTTGGGTACTCTACCCACCTCTGGTCAAAGGTCACTTATGAATGAACTAAATGAATTAATTATGTTGCTGGATAAGATAAAAGCATCTGCTAAATGAATGAATAAATGTAAATGTAAAGTTAAATGTAAATGTAACAGGAGATTACAGAAGTCACACTTCTGCTCTTTGACTTTCGCTCCCTGTGAAAGACCATGTGTTACTTTTACTCCACCGTATGGTGGCTCCCACACAAATATATGAGTCACATAAACTACTTGAATGGTGCTGTTTTGTCATGTTTGGACAGTTCTTGTGCTCATTCATTTTATTACATGAAAATAAAACAGTGAACAGCAGTAAGAAATCAAATCAAATCTGAAGCGACATGAGGGTGAGCAAATAATGACAGAATGTTTTATTTCTGGTAAGCTGTTTCTTTAAACTGTACTAAAATGTAAATTACAATGAACACGTCATTCATGCAACTCACCAAACATCCAGATGCATCTCATGAGCATATGTTCTGTTACATTTGTATTTCTGAGCAAATAAAAAAAAAAAAAAAAAGATGCATCTCATGAGGAAGTGGAAACACTATGTATGTCTATCAATGACCACTAGAGGGCGTAAGGAGATCAGTGTCTTAAAATCACGTGACCTGTGCTATTCTGCATCACAACAAGGAATGACAACCTATTGGATTTCATATATAAATAATGCATTACAATAGATCCAATAAAATTAATGCTCAGCTAAAACTTACTAGGTTATTTATGCATTAAAGCTTGTGACGGCACATGGACACAGTCAAAAGTCGATCTTGTGTAATACTTTTCCCATATTGTGGATTGCAATGAAGTAGAAGAGAGTAAAAACAATAAAGAGGAGAAAACAAGGAAGAGAGACTGTTAGACAGGGATGAACACAGAAAAGGTGGGTTGTTGGGGAGAAAAGTAAAGCCGTTTCCCCAGGGAGTGTGTTGCATAACACAGAAACAACTTCTCCCTGCATACAAGAGAGTCAGACAGCACTGCATTACAGTCAGACAAACATGGGCACTGCAACAACACCGCTCTACTATCTATGCACATATACTGCTGGCTGGTGATGTAGCTATGCATTTATGACGTTTTAGGCCCAAAAAAGAGCTTAATATCATATATGACAATTAATTATCTAAATCACTGAATCTGCAATACTTAAAAAGCGCATGAATCAGCATTTGACAACCTAGTTCACTTTAATGTCTCATATTTCAAAATGACATCAGCAGCACACACCAGAAAAGGAAAGCTGTTTCAGAGGAAGAGTGTGTTAGTTATTAGATATTCTTTGGAATATCATGCACAATAAATCATTCCCAATAAGATCAGGAACGTGTTAAAATATAAATATAAACAAAAAAGTTTTAGGATTTTAAATAAATTTATGATGACAGTACGTCCTCTTTTTTTCCCCAAATATGTCCTGACCAGGATTTCTAAATTGCATAAAACGTATGGGTTTTGGCTTTGTTTCCTATCGTTCTTATACTTGCTGAAGGTAATGTAAGATTTACAGAACCTCAGACACGTTATCTTCTGAGACGGACAATACACACACAGTGCATTAACATACAGGCATCTGTTTCCACATCCCACTGAGAGAAAATGCAGGAAAACGCCTCTCTCACATGTGCATCAGTTCCTTTTCATCCCCTTCCTTCCCTTTATCCATCCTCCCTCCACTTGGTTCACTCAGAATGGTCAATAGTATAATGTTCTACGTGAATGCAAGTAATATTTACAGTCATGTTTGGTGTCATTTGAATAGTCTCAGGGCGAGTGGTACTACGGTCTCAATCTTACAAAAGTAGACTAAAAGATAATACAGATCTTAAGAGTTAAGAGATATTTTGATTACTGTAGAGGGTGTGTCTTTCAGGCAAATTGAATCTGTGCCCAAATGGTGTTAACACATCTAGGCCTTGATCAATACAAATTCTAATTGTTAGTTCCTGCCTCCATTTTGGAGGATGTTTGTCTTGATCTAAAGTATTTAAGGAAATGTTGCCAGAGGATCAGGGCCTTCTGTTGCTGGAATGTTCACACACTTCATACTTTGTATTTTTCTAAGTCAGGTATGCATCTTACTCTTAGATTCATCTTTGAGATTTGGATGTCTTGTATTGATTTGATATCTTTGAATTGGCTGTATAATTGGCATAATACATATTTACCTGACTGATAATAAATTGTTACATTTGATTTTATTCTGACTTACTCTTTAATTATTTTCTCAAGTAGATTGAGTGAAGGCATATGTTTCCGCAAATCTGCGTCCAGAGTTAGTACATACTAAATCTCAGGTTAGATGGAGCATGGGGCATCAGGTGAGATTATAGATTTCTGACTAACTGCTTGACTTTAGTTAAGTTGTACTCAGTCGCATTAATGGGGGGGGGCTAGTCATAGTACTAGTCAGAACCGCTGGTCAGCTTTAATTAAGTTGTACGTAGTTATATTAACTATTGGGGGCTAGGTATAGGGTACTAGCATAACCTCTGATTATTGTTTGAGCTTTATTCAAGTTGTACGTAGTTATTTTAACTACCGGGGGCTAGATAAAAATACTACTGAAATATGAACATATTTCATAGTACTAGCATAACTGCTGATTATTGCTTGAGCTTTAACTAAGTTGTACATAGGTAACTTTAGGGGGCTAAATTGAACTACTATTTAAAGAATGGTAAGCAATAGTGTGAAATCATAACCTCTGGCTAATGATCAGACTGGCGAGTTTGTGATCATGGGGTCCACGTAAAACGGCTGCCGTGAGGCACCTTGAGCGACATAGATTCCTAATGAACGAGTAAATGTAGAGTAAAGAGTTGAATAGAAGTATCAAATGTCAGAATAATAACAGTTAAAAATGGACAAACAACCAATTTGCATTTCAACCTAAATTCGAGATTTGAATTTAACCTAAATTTAATAACTTTGAAATAAGCACTGAAAAGACTGAACACGCAGGAAACCTTCATCCACTATTGGATACCTTCCTTGGGCCAATTCATGGACCTTACAGTAATTTGACCAGTACGATTGCAAATTGAATACATATAATGTAGAGAGAACTTCAATAGGAAAACAAGGCCAAAACAAGGACATTTTAGGCCATTTAGAAATCTTAGCCAGGACTTGTCCAGGAAAAAGAGGACGTATGGTCACACTAGTAAATTTAAATCAAGAAATGTGACATGAAATAAAGAAATATTTAAGAATCTGCACTATTTCTTGGACAAAACTGAAGGCATTCTTAGGCCTCAACATAAAATCTGAATGTATCAGAATGTAATCGCTTTGTTACTCTCACTTCCTCAACCCAAAGCACAAGCTCGCATTTAAATCTAGAGTCAGACTATTACTTCTGCACAACGATTCTATGAAAACACAATGTCAAAATGCGCCAAACAACTCACACGCTTAAAACATTAGAATTTTCCACCATGAAAACTGAGACAAGTATGAATTGGATTGAAAAGTGGTAAATTATAGATCATTTCCTGTCAGCAGTGCTTTGTGGGTGTGAAAAGTCATAAAATGTTTTGACTACATGTTGAGACAAGTCCTTGATGGGCTCAAATTGCAGTTCACTCATGCTTGTTCTAAGACTGTGAGCGTGAGCAGTTTTATTAAACTATGCATATTATATATATGTGTGTGTGTGTGTGTAGCCTAATAGCCTAGCCTAGGGTTCATTGGGAAAACAAAAACAAAATAAAACTCTAAAAGGTATGAAATATTTTGATGTATGAAATATTTTTATTTGCTGTCATGTGGCTATTAATCAACACCAGAAAACCATGAACTTGCAAATTTGTTGTTAAATTCCTGAAATATTACTTTTAAATTACCTTATTGTATCTGATAGCACTTTACAATAAGATATCATTTGAAAAAAGAAAGAATTTTGTATTACATATCATTAGGTTATAAATAATGTCTAACTCTCTCTCTCTCTCTCTCTCTCTCTAAGGAAAAAGCTTCTCGCTGTCTGTTTCAAGTTTCTCTGTATAAAGCAGCCTGTCTTCCTGCCCTCTTTCGGTGCTCCACCAACCCCGCTGCTCTCCACAGGTGATCGGTGTCTCTTTCCAACCAATGAAGACGCAAAACTTATTAACCCTTTAGTGGTCCAACCAGATCTTTCCAAGGACTGTGCATTGAGCTGGACTTCATCGTAAAACAACCGTTTGGTCGTTACTTTTGCCATCAGTCTCGAGTTAAGTTTAATTCAAAGTGAAAGCGCAGTGGTTGTGTGCGCGGTGCGGCCGTCGGTGATTTTTACGCGCGGATTATCATATGATCATCGGGTTTATGAAGACGGATTTTCTGCGGCAGTAATGATCCAGATCCAATTCCAAAGAAGATGATTGTAGAGTTGGACTTGCGTTTGCTGTATGTCCTCTTTTCCCCCCACAACTCCTTCGTATGGCTTTGGGAATCTGCTCTTGACATGTTTGAGATGAATTGTCACCATCCAGCCTGGTGGTGGAAAAACGGGTGAGTTACTCTTTTACGACAGTGTTTTTATAGACAACTTTTTTTATGATTAGATTGAAGCTTTAGGAGATTTTAGCTTCAGAATATGTTGTTCCCGGTTTGGTCAAGAGCTATTGAGATGGAAATAACCTGGTAGATCTAGTGGCCTGTTGTGTCTCTTCTGCAGTATTAAATATTCAATCTGTATAACAAATGGACAGGAAAACGTTCAATAATAGACTGAACACTAGACACCACCGTCTGCTTGACTTCATTAAAGTGATTGCAAAGATGGACCTCTTTAAATAAGGGCTGTTCTTGAGTTGGTGCCAGTTTTTTTTTCCCTGTTGGGACCTCTGGAGTTGAACAGAAATAGAGATTGTACTTTTTTCAGTGTTCATATATGGGTAGTTGACAAATAAAATTTGGACTGTGTCCTATGGTGTGACATAGCGAAAATGTAGAGAAAAAAACCTTAACATACAAATAACATGAGAAAAATGTATCTTCATTCTTAGAGTTACAAATAGCATAAGAGAAGTTTATCTTCAATGTTAGAGGTTTTTTGTTTTGTTTTGTTTTTTTACATTTTTCCGTCACACCATAGGACACATTGATACGTCAACTACCCATATGCATAAAATCAAAAGTCACAATGTGTTTTCTACTAAAAATAGCTTAACCAGCCTAAAACGGCTTACTGGTCTTAGTTGGTCTAGTTAAACTGATGTGTTGACTGGTTTTAAAAGGGTTTTAGCTATTTTTCAGCTGGTCAGACCAGCTAGCCACCCAGCTAAACCAGCTGATAAGTGATAAGCAGGTTGGACAGACTGACTGAGAGACCAGTTGAAATTAATAAACCAGTTTAGGATGTTTGTTTGTTTTTTTTAGCTGGAATAGCTGTATTCATGTGTTTTTTTTTCAGAATTCGTTAAGGACATGTTTAAATTAAATAGCTCAGTTTTAAGCTTCAAAAGAGTTGCACAAAAATATTTGTAGTGCTGAATGCTTTAATTGTGCATTATTTGGAGATATGTGTAATATATTTCACGATCAGTATCGATGTTTAATAGACATATGGTCTGGACTGTAGTTGAGGCCTTGAGTATGATCTCCGCCTTGACTGACGAATCATCCTGTAATTAAAAACTTGACAATATGAATAATAAGCCTGAACCTGTTCAGTGCCCTTTTAGCTGTTTTGCTGCAGTTTTGTCTTTAAATAAAAAAAGGATGTCTGAAAAGCTGTTAATATGACCTGAATGCGTTTTAAAGAATGAAATGTTTTTGAAGATATTATTGCTTTTATTTTATTAAGTATCAGTTATGCCATTATGACAGCATACTTGTGTGTGTGTGTGTGTGTGTGTGTGTGTATGTATGTATTTATTTATTTTCCTTTTTATGTCAATTTGTTCAAATGTGATTTGAGATTATGGCTATACCATCATTTAGTGGCCTTCAAATAGTCCTGACCATGCTTTTTCTAACTAACCTTCAACACGTTTTTTTTTTTTTTTTTTTAATCTAAAGTGACTTTTAAAATACTGGAACTTCATTGAAGATCCCCCATGGTGATGTGCCCTGCTGAAGGTCACACTCTCTTTAAACCTGTCTGCTTCCATACGTGTGATTTAAAAACTAACGACTTTAGTTTGCAGCCAAACCCTATAAACTATAAGGTTTGCCTCTGAGGTGATTTTTATGGTAGGTTTTATTGTGCTATTATAGTTTAAATGACAGGGTGGGATTGCTTGAAGAAGCATAAGCATATTGTTTTTTGTTTCTTTGCTTGTTATCTTTCTCAGTTTGGCCTTTCAAGTGACCTGCTTTTCAAACTGCGTCTCAGTTTCAAGTCCTCTTCCTGCTCAGAAGCAGTTTATGTTTGTAATGTCATAGTTCAACAAGCAAATGTTTTGTGGGGTGAGCAAAGTGAGTGACATTATCCCATATAAAAACACCGCAGCACACTGCTATATAGCTGAGGGTTATGATATAGTGTGTAAATATAAACCAAAAAGTGGCATTCTTGTCAGTAAGTGGCATATTTTATTTTTTTATATACTATTATTTTCATTTATTATATTTATTCAAATAATATATAGCCTATATATATCCAAATAATATATAAAATTTTATATCTCAGATGAGCAAGTTTATTTGTTAATATTCAACTGGTACATTCAGCATGCCCACTTATTTCCTAGTTTCAGTTCTCTTTCTCGCTTTCTGACATCTGTGTAGGCCTACTAACAAGCAACTGTGTATATACATAAAGGTTAATGACTACAATTTAAGAAATTTAGTCATTAAGATGAGATAATCGAGTAGGTTAATTGTTTAATTATTGAGCAAATAAACTGTAGTGTGTTGGTTGAAATTATAATGTAATTTTAATAAGATGTGCAGACAGTTTGTTACTTGCATTATACCACCATGTGGCTGTTTTCTAAAAGCCAGTCATATTCCTTTGCTTAACTCCTTATTTTGTGTAATTTAGTGTGGTGAATGTGTGGTATGTTTTTGGGCAGGGCAGCTTCATAAGCTTTGAAATGTCTTGAAGGATTTTGTACAGTGTTTGTAGTTTTCTGGCAGTACTAACTCATAATTGAAGTCAAATTCATTTTATTGGTGTATTTGGATTTGACCAAAAGAGGGCGCCGTCTCCTAACACAAGAGTCTGAATGAAACTGTTCTGATTGTAGCACTAATGGACAAAATGAGCTAATAGTAGTATTGTGACAATAACAGCCCAAACATATAAAAGAGTAATTATAAAACTTCAAGCTACAAGAAAATACGTCAGCCTTGAATTGTAATTATTCCAGGTGACCATGTATATAGGCTAAATGCAACATTTTATTTATTTATTTGAGTTCATTTTATTTATTAATTATTTTACCAAATGCACAATAATATGGAGTACCGCAGCAGTTACTGCTGGCTGAAAATAGAAAAACTAAGAGATAAAGTTATATGTCTGCGTGAGAGAGTTTATATGTGAGTGCATGTTTATATTGGCAGTAAAACGAAACATGTATTTAAATAATGCACCGCAGTAACCATAGTTTCAGCCAAGATAACACAATGCCACTAAAATGTAGAAAAAGTGTTCATAATTATTTGTAATGTAGCTAATATTTCATTGTAGACATGTTGTGATAGTCTATTTTTCAGACACTTAAGTGGCCTGTAACCATAGCGGTCAGATTTTTGTATTTATTATCTCAGGTGACTGTTGTTGAATGTGTAAATAATACTTAAAGCGAACGTTAACAAAGACTTTATATATAAAGGGACTTTGACGTTAAATCCTAGACCTAGTGTCTGATTAGTTAGTAATTTTTTATTTACATTAATGTTGACTAACATATATTTAGCTGGTACTCTATAACAATTTGTGACCCTGGAGCACAAAACCAGTCTTAAGTCGCTGGGGTATATTTGTAGCAATAGCCAAAAATACATTGTATGGGTCAAAATTATCGGAAATTTTTTTATGCCAAAAATCATTAGGATATTAAGTAAAGATCATGTTCCATGAAGATATTTTGTAAATTTCTTACCATAAATGTATCAAAACTTCATTTTTGATTAGTAATATGCATTGCTAAGAACTTCATTTGGACAACTTTAAAGGCGATTTTCTCAGTATTTTGATTTTTTTTGCACCCTCAGATTCCAGATTTTGAAATAGTTGTATCTCAGCCAAATATTGTCTAATCCTAACAAACCATACATCAATGGAAAGCTTATTTATTCAGCTTTCAGATGATTTATAAATCTCAATTTTGAAAAATTGACACTTATGACTGGTTTTGTGGTCCAGGGTCACATTTATGCATCATCTGACAGCTGAATAAATAAGCTTTCTACTGATGTATGGTTTGTTAGGATAGGGCAGTATTTGGCCGAGATACAACTATTTGAAAATCTGAAGGTGCAAAAAAATCAAAATAATTGAGAAAATCGCCTTCAAAGTTGTCCAAATGAAGTTCTTAGCAATGTGTATTACTAATCAAAAATTAGCTTTTGATATATTTACAGAATATCTTCATGGAACATGATCTTTAATGATTTTTTGGCATAAAAGAAAAATCGATCATTTTGACCCACACAATGTATTTTTGGCTATTGCTACAAATACAACCTGTGCTACTTAAGACTGGTTTTGTGCTCCAGGGTCACATTTATTTAGGTTTTGAAGCGACAGAAATGGATGGCGGAAAGTCACGCCATCCATTTGATACATTTCTGATACGTGCGCGCGCGCGTTTCGTGACCGCGCTTGCGTGCACGAGCCGCGAGGAGCGCGTTCACGGGAGTCTGTGAGGGAGGAGGGAAGAACGCAATCGGCTGAGGAGTTTTTAATGTCCGCCATGTTTTGAATGGCGCACTGAGGCAGCGAGAGAAAACACACACACCCGCCTCTGCGTTTCCTCGCTGGAGCTCTTCTATTCCATTATTTTTTCTCATTCTACAACTCCATCCACCCTCCTCCATGAGATCTGTGGCGGTTTTATGGGTGATTGTGAGGGGATCGGATAGATTTATAGAGTAAAATGAGTAAACTGTCGTTCAGGGCGCGGGCGCTGGACGCTCTCAAACCGCTGCCCGTTTTCCGCTGCGAGGATCTGCCAGACCTGCACGAGTACGCGTCTATCAACCGCGCCGTGCCGCAGATGCCTACCGGCATGGAGAAGGACGAGGAATCGGTACGAATTTGACCATGCAACCGCCGAGTTTGTGTGATACGAATGTTTTTTTTCTGTCAATCTGCGCAGCTTTGGATGCAACAAAATGGCCGACTGTGCGTGAAGCGTTTCACACGGTGTTTTGGAGCCGTTTTGCAGTGTGCACCGAATTTGACGTCTGGTATCTGCTGTTGGATTTATTCGGTGGCTGTTTGGGGTGTGAAAGTCGGGTTTTGTCGATCCGTTCGGACCCGAATCGTGCAGCAAAGCACAAAAGGAGTCATGTGACCGCGGAGGCACCGACATTTTGTTGGATTTTTTTTCCTGCAGTGGCCGCAAACGGCAGCCAGAGGGCGGGAATTCCCGCTGTCATGGGAAACCTGGAAATATCTGAAAATATTTGAGAGGAATAGTTTGCCCAAAAATGTCAATTCTGTTATTTACTCACCTTCATGTTGTTCCGGTCCTTTATGACTGATTTTGTATGACTGATTCTTGTGTGAGAATCCCACTTATTCACTTCCATGCTGTTTTCATAAAATGAAAGTGACTGGTGGCCGAGCTGTCATGTTGCCCAACGTCTCCTTTTGAGCTATGCTCAAGAAAGTGAATTATATTGGGTTTGAACAATATGATGGTGGATAATGACAGAATTTCTTATTTTGAGTTAATTTTTCCTTTAATATTTGCCTCTCTTTTTTCCACACCTTGAAGAGTCATGGGTATTTCTGTGTAGAAAACCCATTTAGCGATGCTTGTGACAATGTTTTCTCGCCTAGACTTCGTTCTTTGTGAATGCAGAGTTTATACAGTTTTTAAAAATGCCATGTAGTCATGAATGAATGGGACATGTATTGGTCTAAAGGTGCAGGAACCCTGGAGAGCGAGGCTGAGCTGAAGGCCTCTTAATGAGATACTGCCGTCTGAATTCTTATGGCCCTTGGGCCACTAGCATCAATGACTACGTTTCCATGCACCAAAATATTGTGATTTTATTCAGAATTTAGTCATTTCAGTTATATAAGCGTCATGTTGACACGTTAACTTGATTGCCTCAATCAGAATAAGCCAACATTCTTGTACCGTGAATCAAAATAAGACACATGCATATTTGGATCTGAATTTTGGGTCATGTGATCAACACCTTGCATTTTGCGAACATTAATAGAAACAGCATTGCATTTTTTTGTGTTACTCCAAAGGACGTTAATGAGATCATTAAATTACTGAGTGAATGCCTTTCATGTTTCCAGAAGAGAATGCTCTTGGTTTTTAGATGTTATGCTGGTTGCTCATATACATCTTTATTAGAAGTTTTAACCAGAACATCAGAAAATGTGCATGTAAACGTGGTCAGTGACAGCAGCATGTCACGTGTCTCTTGTACTCTCTCGTGGAGGTTCGTGAGTGCTGGTTGTTTACTGTTTGAGCCCGTTCTCATTAAAATTGGATGCAGTGTTTGAAGAATTAAATTTATGCAAGATTTATTAATAAACTCAAGGTGAGCATGAGGCCCCTGTGAAAGATGAAGCATGCATGCTTGAGGCAAATTTGAAGGGTGTCGAGTCTTTTTACTCGTCTTCTCTTTTGGGAGAGAAGCCTTGTTTTAAATGTGATCATCATAGTTCCTGCCTAAATATCAGATTCTACTTGTACCGCTATTGCATTAAAGCTGTGTTAAAACGGCTCTGATGTAGAATAATATTGGAGAATCTGTTCTGCGCTGCACTAAAGTTAGAATTTTTGATAATTTGAGATTGAAGTGTGAGTGTTTTCTGTGCAGGTAAACCTATAGCCTAGATGATGGTGGTCTGAGTGACCTCTGGCTCTGTTTTCAAGCAGGCCCCAGTGATTTTTGGAAAAAACTTTTGGAGTCAGTTTGTTTTGGTGTGTCATTTGTGTTGTATTTTGCTGGGTGTTTGCAGCACAAGGCTGTGAGATGACTGCAGGCCATGTTTCCTGTCATTTAACATTTCTTGTTTGTTTTAAGATGGAACTGTTCAAATGTTGTGACAGACAGAAAATGACAAGGATCTGGGTAACCGGTTAAAGCTCTGATACATGGTTTGTTTAGACTGCGCGGCGGAGTGGTTTTCTCCCAGTGGTTAAGCGTTTTGTCGTTTTTAATGGCTGGTTTAGTTCTTTAGCTGTTATGTCAGGGGTCAAAAGTTTTACAGTTCCCCATAGATCTTTGTCAAGCACTGACACAAGCTGTGTTAGGATATATTGCATATGTACTGTTCGGTCTTTTGTGGCTATTTTTGTATCAGCCCTGTCTTTGCTTGTCATTTGTATGCCAGACCAAAGTTTCAGTGGATTTGCTCTCTAAGTGAAGAAAACTGGGTACTGAGAGGTGAAATTAAGTGCAAGATGTCCTTTCTGAACAGCGTGGGAACTCTCTGTGCCCATAAATAACTCTATAATTGTGCTTTCATGAGCGTGTGCACTGATATGCTGCACTTTCAAAGGTTACCAAGTAAATGTGACCCTGGACCACAAAACCAGTCTTAAGTCGCTGGGGTATATTTTTAGCAATAGCCAAAAATACATTGTATGGGTCAAAATTATTGATTTTTCTTTTGTCAAAAATCATTAGTATATTAAGTAAATATCATGTTCCATGAAGATTTTTTGTAAATTTCCTACTGTAAATATATCAAAACACAATTTTTTTGTTAGTAATATGCATTGCTAAGAACTTTATTTGGACAACTTTAAAGGTGATTTTCTAAGTATTTTGATTTTTTTTTTTTGCACCCTCAGATTCCAGATTTTCAAATAGTTGTATCTCGGTCAAATATTATCCTATCCTAACAAACCATACATCAATGGAAAGCTTATTTATTCAGCTTTCAGATGATGTATAAATCTCAATTTTGAAAAATTGACACTTATGACTGGTTTTGTGGTACAGGGTCACAAATAGTTTGTAATAGTTGAGTGTTTTTATAAGATTAAAAAAAAAAATTCTGTGCAAAATGGCTTTTAAAATGAGCATTGACAATTAGTTTATATTGGCTGTTTCTGGATGCTAAATTCCAGTTGTTTTATTTATCTGATGTAGTGTTATATTACAAAAAAGACTTAACTCTTTAAGAGCACTAAGTTAGCGTTCTTATTTTAGAGGTTATACCTCATGTATAGGGTAACTATTGATTTCAAAATGAATAGCCTAGTTATTTTGCTATACATAAATGTTGTAATGCATACATTAGCATAAGCAGCACAATGTGGATTTGGCATTTTATAAACATTCAAATAAATTCTACTGTTCAAGGGTTAAGTAAGGGTTAAGTTTGGTTGAAAATTTTCTTATGCTCGCCAGCGCTGCATTTATTTGATTAAAAAATACAGTGAAAACGGTAACATTGTGAATATTACAATTTGATGTTGTATTTGAATACATTTTAAAATCCAGTTTCTTCCAGTGATTGCATAGCTGAATTTTCAGCATCATTACTCCAGTATTCAGTATTGCATGATCCTTCAGAAATCATTCTAATATGCTGATTTGCGGCTCAAAAAACATTTAGCCTACTATCATCAATGTTGAAAATAATTACGCTGCTTAATATTTTTTTGTGGAAAGATTCTTTGAACAGAACCACATTTTATTTAAAATAGAAATGCTATTGTCAGTGTTAATCATTTAATGCACCTTTGCTCAACAAGAATGCTAATTTCTTAAAAAAATAATAATAATTTGAATGATAGTGCTTATACATTTTAGAAAAAGTATAGATTTTTAATATTGGCCGTAAGATGAAAATATTTTTCTGCGTATTACCAATGCATCCTTGCTAAAGGATCCTCATATGTGTCTCTCTTTGCTATTTAATTGACCCGTTTATGTTGTAATAACATTTTAAACATACTGTTTGACAGAAGTGTTTACTGTACAGTTATGTCTCATCAACTCTGTCAGCAGCTGACCACTTCCAAAACATTAACCTTAACTAGGGCTGGGCGATATATCTCATGCGATGTGCAATGCGCATCTCGTCAGTAAAGCCGGTTCCTTGATTAGAGGTAAATCTCCATCACCTGTTTTCAAATGGAGCGGCATTTAATACACAGAGCCGTAGTTCACTGACAAGCTACGCAATATCGCGTTCATTATCGTTGATGAATCGCTTTCGATAATGAACGCGATATTGCATATCGCATGAGATATATCGCCCAGCCCTAACCTTAACGTCATCTTGTTAATGCAGATGCATGGGAACTCAAAAGTGCATGATCACTGAACTTGGAGTTAGTTGACACAATGAGGGAGCATTCTGGTCTGGTTCATTAATGAGCAATCAAACATTACTCATCACCTGACACTATGTAGGATGTTCTTCATCCTGCCTGTCTGTTATTCTGAAGGACTTTAAGATGCGATGCCATTATTGTTTCTAGTTGGAATCTGTTGATGAACCTACTGTTGACGAACAGTGATAGTACTCGACATGCTTGTTCAAGTGAAACAAACATTTCAAACGCTGCCACACTATTAATGGACCTTTTATGACAGTATAAGATCACAGATCTCTCTGAATTTCATTTTACATTGTAATTATTGTGAGTTTGTCAAACATTTTCATGAAGAAAAGTTTATTTTTAGTAAATCTCTCGCAGGTAGCTGGCATTTTATGGTCTCTGTGTTATAGCAGAGAAGAAAGGCTCTATTTTGTCACATGAAACCTCAGTGAAAGCCGCAAATTCCTCCCGCTTTGTCAACAAACATTCGTTAATTAAACGTTGTCTGCATGCTATTGCTAGATATTGATCTGGCGTAGCTGGTTTTCCTCTTGATGTTAACTCATGTAACCCTTTGAACGTGGTTGGTTCTGCTTATTTTAACTGGATTTTCTGGGGATGTTGCTGATGTCTCAACTGCACATTGACCTTGTTTTGAAATCATATTATTGTGCCATCATGACTGTTATCAACAAATTGTGCCAATCATAACCAGGATGATGTAATGACATAATTATTGTAGCATGAAATGTCATTTCTTTGCACTAAATGCGAACAGTTGCAGTTGAGTTTGCGCTGAATGTACCTGTTTGAGCAAACATTGGGACATTTTGAAATATCTTGAAAATATTTTTACAGTTCTGTTTGGTGTAGATATTACAGTTTAATTGTGCAGTGCGCTTTTTTTTTTTTTTTAATGAGGGTTACATGTTTCAGCCCTGAAGTTCCTAGAGATAGTTCGCCCAAAAATGAAAGTTGTCACTTGACGGTAGCCAGTGACTTCCATAGTATGGAAAAAATACTATGGAAGTCAATGGCTACCGTCAACTGTCTGGTTACCAACATTCTTCAAAATATCTTCTTTTGCACTGAGCAGAAGAAACAAACTCATACAGATTTGGAACAACTTGAGGCTGAGTAAAGTGAAGTATCCCTTTAAGAAGTATTTTAAGTAACTTAATTCAGTGCCTCTAATAGCAACAAATAGTATTACCAAAAAAACTTTTTGCAAGTTAAATCTTGTGACTAATTTCTCTTTATTCACATTTATTCCTCTTCATTCGTCACGGTTTCCAAGCATGATGCATCATTTTTGTGCTGTATAGTTATTGTTTAGACTGATAGTAGCCTATGTATGGTCTTTGTGTCAACCATGTGTGAGCTTTGGCAAATACCGTCAATCCAGCAATCCGGTTTTCCCAGATTTGACAGTTTCCCCTCTTCCAGCGACATTCCAGAGTGTAGTCTAGGCTAGAGGTCATGGCAGCATTCCAGACAAGTTTGACCTGCTTCCCCCCCCTCCAGTTCCTGGACAGACTGCCAGGACTGTGTAAATGACTCGGCATGTTCTGTCAGATCAGCATTGCTTCAAACAGCGGTGGGGATATTTGCTGATAAGGAAAGAGAATGTTTCTAATGCAGTTTGATGTGAGAGCGATAAATGATACGGTCTTTGTTGTGTGTAAATGAAGCTTTCAGCCCTGGCCTGAGGTGATCTTTCTTGAAGGACAACAGACTATTACTTTATTTCTTTTGATTGGATCATTCATTTTAATTCAGTACTTTGACCCTCGTCCAGGATCTTGGAATGAAGATCAGTAAAGCTTTTTAAGGTTTCTTTCATCCTCTAGTCTGTAACGATAATAGACCTGTTATATTGGCCAGGCTGATTTGAGATTATCAGATGTGGTTGGCTGACCAACAGTTTTAATTCCTTAACTGGTAATAATCAGTTCTTTTTGTGAATGAATGTTTTTATGAATTTAAGCATTGTGCGAAATGTTTTCATCTCAGCATTTTGTACAATACTGTTGAAAAGTTTGTGGTCAAAGTCTCTTATGCTCACCGAAGATGCATTTATTTGATCAAATATATAGTTAATAATATTGTAAAATATTACAATGTAAATTAACAGTTTTCTATTTTAACATTTTAAAATGTAATTTATTCCTGTGACGCAAAGCTGAATTTTCAGCATCATTACTTCAATGTTTAGTGTCACATGATCCTTCAGAAATCATTCTAATATGCTGATTTGCTGCTCAAGAAACATTTCTTATCAATGTTGAAAAGTAAAAAAAAAAAAAAAAAAAAAGTTAAAAACAGTGCTGCTTAATACTATTGTGGAAACTGTGATACATTTTTTTTTTTTTTCTAGGATTCTTTAAATAGTAAGTAAAAAAAACAGCATTTATTTAAAAATAAAAATGTTTATATTATTGTAAATTCTTATAAATGTCTTTACTGTCACTTAATTGATTTTAATTCATCCTTGCTGAATAAAAGTTAATTTATTTAAAAAAATATAGCTGACCCCAGATTTTGGACAGTAGTGTATGTCTCTTTTAAATTTTGCATAATAAAATGCATATGCATGATGTCTTTGGATTATTTCAACCTTCCTGCACTCCAGATATCATCAGGCGTGGAAAAAGTTCCATGCTGGTCTGTAATATAGGCTGTCCAAAAAAGGCTTGCTTGTTGCAATGTTTAACTATATCTTGTGTCCTTGATTATATCTGAATGTGGTTGATTTAGAGCAAATTGTTTTTTGTTTTGTTTTTTTTGTTTTTTTTTCTTTGCTAGAGTACATCCAAAGACAACACACAACCTTGTGTTCAAGACCCCATTTATTTTTCTTTTTGGATATCTTGTTACCTTCTGAAATCCATTACATCATGGAAGTAAAATACGTTGTGAATGCTGCAACATGTTGACTTTAACCTTGGGTTGCTCTAGGGCAGGGGTGCCCAACCCTGTTCCTAGCGATCGACTGTCCTGAAAAGTTTAGCTCCAACTAGGGCTGTGCGATTTGGGGGAAAATATCAAATTGTGATTTTTTTTTTTTTTTTTTTTTTGACAGATATTGCGATTTGATTTGCGATTTTAAATTTGCAAAGTCAAGCTTCAGCTCAATATTGTCAATAATGTGCAGCACAGTATGAGTATCGTTACCCTGCTGAAAAAAAACCATAGAAACCATTAACAGAAATTCTTAGTTTCCATTAAACCATTACAAAATTCCTTTTGTTTTGGGCATTATTCCAGTAGGAATTACTGTTGTTCTCCTGGTTGCCATCTGCCATATTACATTCCACCAATAGAATCCATGAAATACCAATAGACACCATTATAGTTTACATTAAAACCAATGCAATTCCCATTAAATTTTCTATTGTGTTTAGGGAAGGGATCTATTTTTATTTTTTTTTTCTTCCAGCAGGGAAGATTATAATGGTATAACTACTTTTACAGAATTTACTTAATTACTGAATTTCACAGGAAATTTATTTTTTTTATATAAATGAGCTGTATTTCTGTAGTCGATTATTAAAGTATTACATATGTTACATAGGCTGATTTATTTATAATTTGTCAGATTTATATTGATTTTTAAGTATTTGGGATTTTAAGAACAAGTGGAAAATGTGCTGAATGTTTCATTTCATCCAAGTGAAATTAGCAAGCAGTTAGACTGAATTTACATTCGTTTTAAACGCGGAGCCAGGCGCGAGCTGACACAGGTTGCGCGCGTGCGTCAAGCCTCATCCATATTGCCAGATGCGCTTGTAAAGATTGCGGTGCGGAGCCAAGCGCGAGTATAAACGAGCATAACAGGCGTTAGTGCGGCAAGTGTGAACGGCTCGTCCGTGACGCGGGATTCGCGCCGCGTGGGGCAGAGAGGAGCGAGTATGAGAAGCATTAGGCTGTGTGTGCGGTCTTCTGAATTGGGAATAGCGAACATGCATTATAAACTTATTTCAAATGAATCTGTTGGGGAGATAAAATGTGTAAGATAATGTTCATGTACTAATACAATCATCTAAGAATCTTTTATTCTCCAATACTGAAAGCAGAACCGATAAAGGAGCTCTTGATATGCGTTGTGACGCAGTTCTTGCTAATTACCTTTATTGTTCGTTGCCTGTCATTTCGAAGTTGAAGTTACATACGTTTTTCTTTAGTTTTCATTCGCCTAACTATCGATCTGATCCTGTAGACGCCATAATTCCACTCTTTTTTTTTTTTTTTTTTTTTTTTAAATGGGTGTTTGCGCGGTTGAATAGAGCAGTGCTGATCGGGGAGAACGGACGGAGGTGGCGTCACGTCCCACGAACATATGCCCTGGAACAGAGTAATATCGCGTCCACATCGCAGGCTTTGCGATTAGAAAATCGCAACGTCTCAAATCGCGATTTCGATACGATTTCGATTAATCGCACAGCCCTAGCTCCAACTCTAATCAAACACACCTGCCTTTTAATTTTCACGCGATCCTGAAGACCTTAATTAGTTGCTTCAGGTGCGTTTGATTAGAGTTGGAGCTAAACTTTTCAGGACAGTCGATCGCCAGGAACAGGGTTGGGCACCCCTACTCTAGGGAGATCGTCCCTGTAATAAGTGTTCTATAAGTTGCTTTGGACAAACGCATGTGCTAAATGACACATTAGTGGTTAGTTACTCCACCTGATCCTGGATCAACCAGGGGAGCGTTTCCCAAAAGCATCGTTAGCCAACTATGGAAGCAAGTTCCGTCGTTACCAGCATAGTTCGACGATTAGGTGTTTCCCGAAACCATAGTTCAAACGAACGTTCCCAATCAGCGTCACGAACTTCCGTGGTTGGAACTAAGGCTCTAGATCTGTGGTTAGAAGCATAGTTTCTTGTTAATAAGATATATGGGCTTAAATAAATATGCTCTTGGGCACAACAGGCAAGCTAACATCCAGTACTATCTGTATTGTCCATTCTATGTAAATATAAATGCGTTTTAATTATGTATTTTTCCTCGTCCATTGTAAGCGCTGTTTTTGAAGAGTGCGTATGTACGTAAATGTGTAAAAAGGGAACCCCGGAGTATGACTTAAGAGGGAACCCACAATGAATCAAACATCAAATAAATCACAATGACGGGGAACAAAAATAGTAAATTAGTCAGTAGGTGCCATGTTCAATACAGCAGCATTTTAGAGACCTCTAATCAATTAAATAGCATAAGTTATTCCTCCACCACATGCGTGTGACGTCATTAACAATGGCCCTATGTTGTTGAACTAACGTGGTTCAAACGACAGAGATGCGACCGTGTTCGGGAAACAGTCGTGACTAGATAGTTCGTTTCCAAAACGATGCATCGTACTATGGTGGTTAATCAGCGAGTTACGTCGTTGTTCGGGAAACGCACCCCAGATCAACAGATGCTCATATTTAAGATGATTTGATAATCTAGGGTTTGTGGATTTGGGCTTCACGCTGAGCTGTTTCTGTAGGTGTGATGGTGTTAGGCAGTGGTAGCAATGTGTTAGTAAAGAGATTCTGCTCTACAGTTTATATCACAGTATTATTAATAAAAAAAATTTTAAAAAAAGTGCATTGTTGTAGACTGGGACTTTTAGTTTATATCGCCTTATTGCAATTTAACTGACGTCTTTTTTTTTTCTACATTGCATTTATAATGCATTACTGTTTTGTTAAAAAAAGGCTTTTTTTTGGTTACATAATGCTCTAATATCAGACTTCAGTCATTCAAAACAAATCAAATAAGATTAGTCATATTCCCAAATCTTATTGTCAGCCGAACTCCCTTGACCTAAAATATTTATTTGATGTACCCCCTGAATTTAAGTTAGTATTTCAGTAATTAAACAAATTGATGTATTCTCAGTTCTCTGATTTTTAGTGGTCACTTGACATGACGGTAAATAAATACAATTTAAATTTTTAGTAAGTTTTATTTATTTTTGTAATTCTAGTTAATTCACTTTTGACCAGTGCACAACGTTTTTTCCCCTGTGTTCGAGTATAAAATACATATTTCTACATAGTTTTGTAATAGTTAGCCTAAAAGAAAAAGCTTGAAAATTTCTATCAAAAATATCTATATCAATGTTTATCTTAATCTGATATGTTCGTCACGTTGTCTTACTAACATGGTATATTGAGCTGTGCATTCTGTGATTATTAATAAGGATGCAGAGAGACAAAAAAAGAGGTGTGATATTTTTAAAAAAAATGTAGTTGGAAGAATACAGAATATGATCTAAAATGTCTAAATTCCTGATTCAGGATTTGGTCACAAGAGATCTTAGTTGGAGACACTTGGAGGTTGTTTTTTTTTTTTTTTTTTTTTTTTTTTTCCTTTCAGAGCTTTTTTTTTTTGTGATCATTTTGTTCTCTCCCCTCATCTGTTTGTAATTTATGATCCTCTGAGGTCAGTGACGGGGTCACCCTCAGCGGGGGGAGCATTTGCAATCTGAAGGTTATTCAGAGGACCGTGCCAAAGGAAGTCTGGCTTTTGTCTGCTGATAATTGCCTCCTTGCGTAAGATCTTTGAGTGAGGGCTCACAGCTGAGTCGTTTAAGACTAGGTGTGTGTGAGAGAGTTTGGACTCTAATTAACTATCGAAAGTTAGTTTTTAACGACGGCTGGCAAGAACACAGTGTTGTTTAAGTAAATAAATGTTTTTTTTTTTTTTTGTTTTGTTTTTTTTATTCCTTATTGCTATTACATCACAGACTTTATCTCCTGAGTTTTTTGAGCTCCTCTGGTGAAATGCTTTCAGGCTATCATGCGTAATGTTTTTTGTTTCCTTATGCCAAGTGTAATCATTTCAGATGAGCTCCTGGGGTGCATGACGTCAGCCAAACTGGACGAATGATTTGGACTTTTTGAGTTCAGTTGCGCTTTATGCTTATTTCAGGCTATTCATTTCCCAACATGGTGTATTTTTGGAGGCTACGCTCTCTTTTATGTCTTTTAGAGTAGGTTTATTTTGTTGTATACAGCCTGTTTACGTGGCCTACTTATTTGAGGAGGTATTTGAAAACCAGTTCAGGTCATTGCATTAAAATGGTTTCTGCGTTCTCTCTGAAACCACAGCTCCTCTGTTTTGTGGTCTGATCTATATTACAGATTCACAGGGGAGGTAAAGAAAAGCACAAAAGTGTTGCGTAATTGTAAATGCGGTGTGGTTTTTGTTGTAATGATCAGATGTGAGATGGCTCAAAGACTGAATTGGCTTTATTGAGGGACTCTCACATTGCCTCTTCAGCATTGGTTATTGTAGAAATTGGTCTTCTGGGAGAAAAGTAGCCAAGGCAGATCATTGAAGCATGTTTTTACAGTCTTCATGGAAAAAATGATGCCATCCATTGTGTGCAATCAAGCTACAGTCATGACGACAACCAAAACATTGATATTTTGAACTCTATCCCAAGCTGCTTTTGCACATTGTCAAATGTTTGGTTTGAAAGTCAGTTTTGTTCTTTAATTCATGACGTTCTATTCGCAAACGATTTGTTCTTTTGGTTTGGATCATCTTATGATGCATTTGATGCAATTGAGGATAAAGCAGTTTGGAATATGGATGGATGGATGGATACAATTTGCAAAGTGTTTATAAATAACATTTTAGAATGTTGCAAAATTTTGCATTATTTGTTCTAAATTGTTGTTCATTTCTTTTCTTTTTTTCCCCTCAGTTTTTTCTATTGCAAAATTCCAAATGGATTCGCTAAATGAATCAGACTTTCCAATGCTAATATGCACAATGCAACAAAATAGTTTCTTGTACATTTTATTTTAAATGGATAGTTCACCCAAAAATGAAAATTTGCCATTTTCTCACTCGTTCTAATCCTGTATGAGTTTCTTTCTTCTGTTGAGCACAAAAGATATTTTGAAGAATGTTGGTAGCCAAACAGTTTCTGGTAGCCATTGACTTGCATAGTACTTTTCTCATACTATGGAAGTCAATGGCTACCGGCAACTGTTTGTTTCCCAACATTCTTCAAAGTATCTTCTTTTGTGTTCAGCAGAAGAAAGAAACTCATACAGGTTTGAAACAACTTGAGGGTTAGTGAGACAAGATTTTCATTTTTGGGCAAACTTTAAGACTCACTTTGTGGTTCAGAATGATTCATACTTTGTGTATGGAAATGTTTACTGAAGCATATGTCTCTTTCTTTATGGCCGCCATAGGAACACCATCTCCAGAGGGCGATTTCCGCCCAGCAGGTGTACGGAGAGAAGAGGGATAACATGGTGATTCCCGTCCCAGAGGCCGAGAGCAACATCACCTACTATGACTCGCTCTACCCCGGAGACTTCAAGATGCCAAAGCAGCTCATTCACATACAGCGTGAGTACACGCATCTCAATGAGGGAGTTTTTCTTTAATGAAGCAGTGTTTTAGGTAGGATTGTTAGGGGCGACAGGTATTGGAGCGTATGAATGAAAGTGGTTGAAGCCTTTGTTGCGACATCTGTCCGCCAGGTCTTGAACAGCAGGTGTTTTGTGTTGTTGGTTTTTTTTGTTCTTTTGTGAGTGTTTGTGGATTGCAAGCTATGCCATCTGCCACATCCTATACATTTGGGTGCTTTGACTTCATCTGATTGTTAAGATGTCCCCAGAATGCCCCTTTCCTTCAAAGATTGTTTTGTAGTGTTTATTTGAATGCATGGAGCACTCTGTGCATCTTTTTGAGCATCGTCTTCCAACAGCATTGTTGATTTGAGAGAATTTACAGGCTGTAAATATTTCTTGCTGGCTATTACACTGTATTCTGCATTTATTTTGAAAATTTGGTGTTCACATGATGATGGAATTATTAAATGTTGATGAGTCAGTCTCTGTATCTCAGCTGAAGTTTAAGACTTAAAACCTGTCATGATTTTGCTCCTCGTTTTTGTGATTTAATGCAAGAAATATTGATATTGAGAAAACAAAACTTTAGTCACCCTAGAAAAACTTATAATGGTGTGTTTTTTTTGTTGTTTTTTTTCTCTTTTCTCTTCCACTGAGGTAGGCTAGATGTTGATGTTTGACACAATTTGTGTTGTCTTTATTGTGCTTGATTTAAATCGTGCACATTAAGTTTATCAGTGATGGTCAGGCTATTGTTCTTAAATTCATTTAGTGTATTGCATTCATAATAAATTTATTGGGTTTTACTCTAATTTAGCGTAATAATGTGTGATGTTTGTGAGTTTCACTTGCATATGAACTAATTGCATGTTTAAGTTAAATATTTTTTTTATTCTGTGACTATTAGCAGAGAATTTTAAATTCCAGCAAATAATTTTTTTATATTATTTTGTTTTATTGTATTTATTTTTTTATGTAATGGTTTTATTTCTTAAAATATAAAATATTAATTGTTTAATTTTATTAAAATACAATTATTTTACAATAAACTTTAGTTTACTTTAGTTAACAACATTAGTTAATGTGAATGAACAATGAAAAATTCTTCTAAAGCATGAATAAATCATAGTTAATGTTAATTTCAGCATACACTAATACTTTTTTCAAATCTAAACTTTTACCTCTTAATATTAGTTAATGAACCTGAGCTGACATAAACTAACAATGAACTGGTGTATTTGTGTTAAATAACATTAACAAACATTCAGAAACACTATAGCAGATGTATTGCTCATTGTTAATTTAAACGCACTGTTTAATTATAAAAAAAACACTTTTTTTTTTTTGTTTGTTTTTATATAGGCCTATATATTTAATGAACCTGAGCTGACATGAACTAACAATGAACAAGTGTATTTTTGTTAACTAAAGGCTGATTTATACTTCTGCATCGAACCTACGCCGTAGGCTGTGCGTAGCCCACGTAGCCTGCGGCGTAGTCTGACGTGCACCTCTCCAAAAATCTAACAGCGTGTCAATTCTACGCAGACCGCAAGCGCTGTGATTGGTCTGCTAGGACCTAGGCTTGCTGCGATTAGACGATTTTGGCGGTGATACCGGTGTTAAGCCGCAACACCGGTTACGTCACTTGCCCACCGCGGCACCGTCCCTCACCGTCTTTTTGATTTTTTTTTTAATAGTAATAAAAATCATTTAGTTCAGTTAGAGAACAGACACTACAATTAAAACTGAACGTGGCTGCTCAATGCAGCACACCGACGAACGACATTCGCGCATCACAGATCAGATTTAATTTATCACGTGAGGAGAGTGAGTTGAGCTGACTGACAAGAAGAGTGAGGTGAGACAGACAAGACGATGGCAGAAGAGTTTCAAAACGAAATGTAAAAGCACCTGTTTTAAAAATATTTTGGATTTTGAAAAGCCTGTTGACCTGCCATTTATCTAAGGTGATATTGGAAAGTTGTTTTTTTTAAACATTTGTTTCTCATTTATTTGGTTCCACAGTATTTGCTGATTTTTATTTTATTTAAACTGTGATAGGCCTATTTTTCCCATTATTTTATATCAAAGTGTATGCAGTCCGTGCCTCCAAACTTTCTTAATCGCTAATAAACGTTCTGCGTTTTATAATTATTTGTTCCTCAGTCTTTACTGATTTTCAGTTTTGTATACCTATTTAAAATTTGTAAGTTATTTGTAATTTTATATTAGGCATATAGCATGGTGTTTTTTTTTTTTCGTTTTGTTAATAAAGTTATATGTTCTACGTTGTATTTTGTTGTTATGCTGAATTGTCGCTAATTTAAAAGTGAAAGTGAAATGCGCACGGTGCTTTTACAAGCTATTTAAATGTGGAGGGAAAGAGGGAAAACTCAAGCAAACTAAAAACAAACAACTGCTTGACTTCAAATTGCCACTAATTTGAAAGTGAAAGTAAAATGCACACGGAGCTTACAAGCTATATTTAAAACCGAAGGAAAGCGAGGAAAAGAGGGAAAACTCAAACGACCCCCCACCACGGTGATACCGATATTACCGGTGTTGTCACGTCGATTAACCAGTGTAAAATTTCCTCACCGTCACAACCCTACTAGGACTCCTCCCTCCGTATGTACTTGAGTTGTGTTTTTTGCACTTTTATATATTTTAATGTTACACCTTCTTATTTAAAATAAAACAAAGCAAAGAACAAGTGTCTTATAATTTATTATACAACGTAACAATATACATCACTTAGTTGTCCGCGACAAACAATGTTGTTCTGCCATGGTACACGTCCTTGTGGAGATTGAAAGAATGCCGCCATCTCCTGTTCTGTTGTTGTCTCCTTTTTTGTAGTTTTAAATAAATGATCTGTCCTTTTATATTTATTTGCTGCTGTCACGTCCAATGCTTCTCCGACGAGCAGCTTCTTCGGCTTTTGCCTGACACTGTGGGTTACACCAGCAACATGCCCGTGGACACTGCTGACTTGTGGTTTGTACGACGCAGAAGTATAAATGAAAACCGATGCATAGCCTATGGCGTAGGTCTGACGCACAAGTATAAATCAGCCTTAAGACATCAACAACATTAATAACATTAACAAAGATTCATAAACACTACAGCAAATGTTTTGCTTATTGTTAGGCTAATGCTATTTAAAGTGCATATTCCAGGTTGGAGACCCCAGTGAGTCGATGTATGGAAAAATAATGTAGGAACTAGATTTTCTTTAAAATATACTTTAAATACGCTATTAAGGCTTCTGGAGTCGTTTTTGTGAGAGAATTTTACTTCCGCATCTGAAATCCGGCAAAACCGGAAGTGATGTAACGAGAGGGAGAGTGGTCCATTTTAACCACAGGAAAACAATGGATCGCAATGCCAGTTTGGACGCTGAGGAAATTTTAAATGTTTATTTACACTCACATGATAGGCCACAGATACAAATATGAGCCTGCTATGCGGCCAAGAGAGCCTTGGACAGGTCAGGATTAGACAGAACAACGGTCAGAGGAGACAAATTGAGTTGTGGTGCGAGGAGAACAGGGCAGGTGTCTTGGTGAGAGACCAGTGTTAGCTTACAGATATACACTCCTTAGCTAACAATATGTGATCAGGCAGTAGCAAAGCTTTGGTCATCTGTGTGAGTATTGATACTTACCAGTAACAGAAACTAATAAGCGTTGATCGGGCGTGTCACACTTGTTAATATCCGACACTAATGTTATGCGATATAGCGGTTTCTCATCACTGCAGGAGAGAGAGAGATTAACACGTTTTCGTTTTTATTATGTGCTTGTATGGGAGAAGCGAGGATAGCCTATATGCGTTTCAGACAGGAGCATGGATATCTCCAGGCCAGCAGACACATGTATGTTTAGGGCAGAGAGAATTTATTATGTATATGTAGTATAAATTGTATGTATAAATACATAGTAAATTAAAGATTTGAATATTAAAAACATCTGAATAATTGTTTTTTCAATTACAAGTTGCCTATATTTAGGTAGGTCACAAATACCTGTAAGTCACACTTTTGATGCCATTGGTATAAGACAATCAATATTGACAGCATACAGACAAGTTGTCCGCTGGGCCTATGGAATTCTGGGCAGGCACATCAGGAAGCTCTTACCTGCATGTCTTGTGTCAGCCATTAGAAGACAGTTTACAGAGGAAGGAGGACTTTATAAAGGTTTTGAATGGCCCCATTTTGGTGACAATCAGTAAAAAACAACATTGCAACTGTTCATATGTATATGTAGATGTACCAAACATATACTATCGAAAGAAAAATATACCATCTGACCCATTTAAAAACATTTAACACTCTTTCAGTCTGGGTATCACACTAATGTGTTAACATGTTAAATTGTGAATGCTGTGCTAGATACATGCTAACAGCCTCATCTTGTTGATCCTCTGGAGGGACCTGGAAAGAGGAGCAGGTGTAGTGGAAGACAAGACAGTGCTGCGTTCTCGTGGAGCCTGTGGTGACCTGCAGTATTCCTCTCTCAGAGACCCCATGAGGGCTGATGCATATGCTGGGAGAAGCAAGCAAAAGTTTATCACATTTACTGCTGACCATGCTCTTCCACTTGGCTTCCATCACATCTGCATCTCCATTAGGAGTGGAAGCTACAGTCCAGTAGAAGTGGTTAATAACAGCTGGCCTCCACTGCTTCAGATCTTCACACTCCCTCATTACTTGCAATGTCTCCCAAAGCTTTATAAACACCACATGGCAAAAAATTACAAATTAGTTGTGCAAACAATGTCACTAAGCTGTAACTAGACTTTATGGTTATAATATTAGCAAACTGAGGTTAACTTACCAGCTCATATGGTAACGTTTTACACGGTTTTTAAAAATATAACGTTATTGCTAATGCTTACAAGCTAGCTGCGGTACTTTACAACAACTTATACGCATCTCGTTGTGTCTCATTATTTAAATAATTATGTTCACTGATTTGGTGGTTAGCAAATGTTTAAAAAAAACAAGACTTACGGTGCAGAGTTGACATTTTCGTGGAGCAGCATCTCTGACGGACCCGTGAGCATCATGTCTCCTGCTGACGGCAGATCCGATGAAGTTGCTGTGTGCACCAGCTCTGAGTCTCACTTGGTTCTTGCTTCGGCATCCCATGTTGAACTGCATCATATCGCCGGGATGATAATCCTCCGGTGTAAAGCGATTGCTAAATTACACCGCGTTTTTCGAAGCAGATGCATTAGTGAAGTCCCGTCTCTTCACCTGCACAAACGCACCCAGGCCAAGAAGATAACGTCCTATTTCTTGTTAGGAAACCTGTGGACTCGATGTCCTAACAGGCTGGAGTTAGTGCAACCTCCACAAACACAATAATATACCATGACGATGATATATTGAAATAAAAATAACTAAGGAAAACGCACTGACTCACGCCCGCTCAAAGCAGATCAGGCACACGACTCCCTCTCGTGACGTCATATGACGTGAAGTTGGGGGGGAAAAAAACGGTTTTTGAGAACTGTCGAGGAAACTGTCACTTTTTCTTCTAAATTTATGCCCTCACATCCTGTAAAACATTTTCAAATCCTGCATTAACGGTTCATATGGTATTTTCATACAAGGTTATATATTCATTCTAAAAAAATTTAACCTGCAATATGCACTTTAATACATAAACTAAGGTTATTGTAAAGTGTACTTCCCAGTCCGTTTTGTGTTGATATACTAGATGTGTGCCGTGTTCTTAGAAACCTCTTAGTCTGGTTCAGTGTTGTGATATGTATAGGCTCGCTGTGTGGGGTAGTTCATATTTAACTGCCATGACATGTAATTTCTTAGCTGTTTCCTCATTCTTGAATGT
>JAFVLL020037273.1:0-49585 GCA_021397915.2 Tor tambroides | reverse complement strand
GCAACAGGGTTAATGGTGCGACTCTCCCACAAGCAAATTACCGTAGTCGGCAGAGAAATGGAATCCCTCGCCTTCATTGTTACCATGGCAAAGATTACTAGAATGCTTTAACATTTTCACAGATGATGCAGAAAAAGTAACCATCATAGCCAGAGTAAGTATCCTGGGCAAAGGAATGTTTCCAGATACAATAATGGGTGAGGGAAAGCTGGAGCAGTGCTTGATGATTTCTAAAAGGAAAAATAATCTCTCTCTCTCTCTTTCTCTTTCTTTCCACCCCCCCTTACACATTCTCTCTCCCTCTCTCTCTCTCTCTCTCTCTGTCTCTCAGTCCCAGCCCCTGAAGGTGTCATAACTGTGCTCTCTCCCTCTCGCTCTCTATCACCGCCTTTCAGATCTTTAAAAGCCGCTGCTTGCCGTTTCTCACTCGTTCTCGGTTTGTATCCTCTGGCACTGCAGGGGACTCCCAGCTCGCAGCCTCACCAAGCTGAAAAGCGAGCAAAGAAACAGAGAGGGGAAAGAGAAACAGACTTCCAGAAATAGCATCAGCCACGTACGACACAACCGAGCATGGAGAACCTAAGACCTGGACGCAAGATGTCTTTCCTTTCCAACTTGACGCCCGTTGTCCTGTTGCTGATCATCTACAGTGGATCCTGGTCTTTGGCGGGTCGCTTGGGCCCCCATAAAAACTGCCTGAACTGCAAAGACGGGCACCCCTCGGGCGCGGGCCGGGCCTCCAGGGACCCGGCCGGGGCGCCCAGCTCCACCATGTTGGCGTTGGGGGAGCCCTGCGGGGTTTACACCCTGAGCTGCGCCAAGGGTCTTCGCTGCGTGCCCCCTCCACGTGAACCCAGCCCCCTTCAGGCTCTGCTGCAGGGCAGAGGCTTCTGCGCCAAACAGAGCAGAACCAGTCCCACCGAGAGGCCCCGCCCCACAGGTAAGAGTTTCAGCCAGCGGATGCCTTTGCGGTCCCTACCTCCATGCCGTAGCTTCACCGGCGTCTCGCCGTGCCGCATGCGGTGAGAAAATGCGATGGCTAATCTGCTTTAAGTACCACGGCAAAATAGCTCGAGGATGCATTTCAGGTTCCACGGATGTGCTGGCAAGCCGCTGCGCTGCAGTGTCCATATCAGAGGCTTGGTAGGATGACAAAACTGTAACTGAACCAAGGGCATGTGCATAAAGTGCCGGGAATAGCTGCTGGTTTGCATGTGATGGCTGTAAATTCCTGCAGGGTGTAAAAGCATTTCTGTGATTTGAGGCTTTCGCACGTCGTAAATACGCATGACGAAGATCACTTGTAATAATGGCCATTTGGATGAATGTGCAAGGGTTGTATATGAGTATAGATGTGTGTGTGTGTGTGTGTGTAGTTGTGTGACAGTCTATGCAACTGTGCCATGCATATGGACATCAGAACTATTCAGAGCAGAATAAAGAGGAGAAACAGTGGAGATAAAGAGCAAGAGTAGTGTATGTGTGTGTGTTCTTGAGTGTATATCAGTGTCACCCACATTCCTACAGTGTCATTTCGTGTAGCAGGTGAAATGTAGTCATGCAGTCTCCATCTACTGTTTACTTTCAGTCACTGCAACTTAAGAGAGCCTTTATTGTCAATTTATAAGAATGATTTGAGGAACTATTCCCTAAAAATGTGGGTTTTGTCCAGAACAAATAACCCAAATCAAGCAACATATACTCTTAAATCACAGCCAAACATATTCATTTAGTCAAATCATAGGTTTCAATGTCTTTTTCTCAAAAATGCAGAGTCATAATTCAGTATTAATGTCCATTTTTTTCACACAGGGCCACATCCTTCGAATAGTGGTGAAATAGACAAGGTGAGTCTATCTTTTGGTTTTTGGCTTCTATAATTAATGCATTAGACATTAGACCAAGATAAAAAAAATAAAAAAAATCTTGGAAAACGGGTTAATTATGCTTCATTAGTAATTGTTTTATATCAAATAATATTAAATGTTAAAGACAGGTCAGATTGTGGCTGAATAATTAAAGTGGAGCTCTAGTTTTAAGATCCTGGAAACCTTATGATTTTATGTAATTTTATAATAATTATATAATTGAATATACTTATTTTATATTGTTACACCAAACTCATTTGTGTACCTCTAGATTGTGCTATATACAAAACAATCAGTGCCAGAAGAGAATGGAATGATCAAAATGCCTCTTAAGCAAATATATCTTAAGTATGACGTGTGGCATTTCAACATTTTGTTCTGAACCTTTCCTTACCAGGCTCCATGTCGTAAGCTGCTCAACACTGTCTTGCGAGGTCTCGAACTCACTATTTTCCAGTCCGATCGTGACATCTACATCCCAAACTGTGACACTCGTGGGTTCTACAGGAAAAAGCAGGTACTGGTTAACTAAATCAATATCAAATAAAAATGTATTTTTCAAGATTCAAGTGGCTTTATTGATGTGGTAAAAAGGGCTTGGTAACATTAACATTTAATAATAATAACGAGAAGCATTATTTTATCGTTGTTTACTCTTATTGTTAGTTCTTCTGGTTTTGTAATAGTAATACTTCCTTGTGGAAGTTTGCTTCAATAAACGAACCAAGGGAGGAAGTTTTGATATCCGAAGGTCTCCATTATGAGCAATTTTGCATCGCGAATGACAACCTTCGACGTACCAAAGCCAGAACAATCTCCTGTTGTCTTGTAGTGTCGGTCTTCTAAGGGCATGCAACGTGGCCACTGCTGGTGCGTCGACGAGATGGGCATCACCGTGCCACCACGTGCCGGGGAGGATGGCATTTTACCATGTGATGGAGAGTGAGAGGAGCGACGGCCCCACAGCTCTGAGCCTGGAGGAAGAGGAGGGGTACAGGGAGAGGGGATGACTTCAGCTCGGTGCAAGACACTGCCTGACCAGGACACACCAGGGATAAACCACTTCACATGGGAACGGGCCCTCACTCAGAACGTCCAGACCACGTTTACTGCCATAAACTCGAATAAACAGCATCAGAACACAGAAATAATGACCACTACACCACATGAGCTTAAGTTGGGATAGGTCAGCTGTTACAGAGAGGTATTTAATTCCTGGCCACAACTCCTACGTATGTTTGTTTCTCAATGGGCTGTTTAACTATTAAGCAGATGGGGTGACGTCCCCTCTCCCCTTCTCCAATGATACACTGACTAAACTATACATATGAAAACGGAATATTCCTTCGCGTCTAATTTATTCTGGAGTATTGCTAAATTTCCTTGAAGACTTGCATACTTTTGAATCGTACACATTGTCATGTAATCGACATCTAAACGCTATCATAATGTGCACATTTGGGAAGTACTCCTTTTTCGTTCATATACGACACTGACCGCAAACACACGTCGTGGATTATTTGTACATAAGTGAGGTTATCGTGGTTGGTTGTGTCACGAGGTGGAATATTCTTGAATGCTGATGGCTGTTACCTTTTTCGAGAAGTTGTTAGGCATATTTTTATATATTTCAATATGCTATTTTATATATATATATATATATAAAATATATATAAATTGTTGATTTATTTAATGAACTACAATGCCATGTATTTTTATATTGTCAGCAGTTTTTTCATTGTCAAAACAGAGCTTATTTTATTTGCCAAGAGAGTGAGCGCCCTGCGTTGGTGTCACCATAAAAAGGGATTAAAAACAAAAATACAATTTAAACACACCCTTAAGAGCATTTACTGCTGTACATGTGTTTTTTTTTTTATATATATAATTTGTATTTTATGTCATTATTTATGTTGATCCTTCAGTATTGGAAAGTGTTACTATATCGCTTAATTTTCAGTATTTCAATATTGGGTATTTTGTTCAGAACTCTGTGTTTTCTCATTCCCAAAATGCATTGAGAAAAAGTGCACAAAATAATGTCTGATCAATGTACCTCACACTGATTTTGTTGTATCAATATATGTGCCAGTAGTTGTGGGCCCTTGAAAAGGAGCCCATTGGAAAAAAATATAACGTGTGCAAGAACTATGATACAAAAAAATTTAAAAATAAAAAAATAAAACGGATACAGAGAAAAATAAATGCATATGTTAATATAAAGACTGACTCTTTGCAGGATCTCATTTGGAAACCCACATGCATGAAACTGAATATGATCAATTATGAATACTATCAAAACATGCACATGCACAACTGAGAAAGAAAAAAAAAAACAAAGTGATGAATTTGCAAAAGGAAACAAGAAAGAGCAGATGCTGCTGTTGGCTGCAAAAATACAGCCATATGCTCATACAAATGTCACATACAAATACTGCCTTGTGCATACTGAGCTACAGTGACTGTGCATTTTTGCAAGCCCAGAGCAGATTTTGCTTACTAAGAATAACTTTATGCTTTATCAGGGTATAATATCTTGTTATATCAGCCAAGTAGTTACATATAACGCTATTTATACAGTCTAATTCTCATGAATAGAAGGGAAAGATTAAATATTTAGAGTGCTGGAGCTTTTGTGCCAATACAGATTCATGCACATGTATACTCAACAACAATCCATATGCTTGTTTCCAAGGTAACAACATATAGCAGAATATAGCATATGTCTGTGCTTTCATCATGCCCTACTTTGAATCACTGTGACTTGGAGAATTTTTTTGCTCAGTAACATAAGCTACATTTTTGTATGCATATATTATTCGCTGTGTCAAATCAAGAGAGCAAAAATATAGAATCTACAGAGGAAGAAATAACCACATATATAAACAGTATTTTTTTACCCACATTTGATATGATATTTGATCAGTGTTGGGAAGGTTACTTTGGAAATGTAATAGGTTACAGATTACAAGTTACTGTGTCTAAAATGTAATAAGTAGTGTAACTATTTCAATTACTTTATTAAAGTAATGTAACTGATTACATTTGATTACTTTTTGACTACTTTTCTAAATTTGTAATGTTTTCAACAGTTAATCATTTCCAAATATGTAAACCAGGCAGAAGTTCAACACTGATTACTGTCACTTTTGAAATCCTTCATCACTTTAATTAAGATTATATTCATTTAATTTTAAAGCACAGCCACCACAAAATCAGACTTAATTTGAGATCATTCTGAGGTTAAATATTTAAAACCATAACAAGAAAAAGTTTAGTAGCTATGATACTGTGTTTGAAATCAAATCTGGCATCTAACAATGGCTTGAAAAAACAAAACAATTAATTTAAAGAATAAGCATGTGTCCTAAACTCCTGAAACATTGGTGTCTCACATTTTAGAGCAGTCACTGCAATTTATGAAAAAAATCAATTAAATCTGTATGTGGGTGTTGGTGTAAAAAAAAAAAAAAAAATCTTATGTAACCCCATTTGTAATTGTTAACATTTTCAAAAGTAACTGTAATTTAATTACATTTTTTCTCAGTACCTGTAATGTACTGTAATTGTAAATTACTAAATGTAACTGATTACAGTTTATTACATTATTTTCATTATATTACATTTTATTACACATTATTACATTTATTTTGTTATTAAATAACATAATTTAGTTACATGTAACGAGTTACTTCTCAAAACTGCATGATATACTGTAACTCAAAAAAAAACACAAGAGTTCCTTATGATTTCCTTTATGATTGCAAAAATAATGAATTTTCAAACCGGCTTCCCAGCCACCACTGCTATTGCTAGGACAATGGCAAATAGACTAATTATTGCTAATTTCGACAGATTTGAGGAAAATGTGAGTTGTGCTTACCTGTGTAAACAATGACAATGCTAGGATGGCTTGGGTGGTTGCCAAGGTGTTGCTGCGTGATTCCTCTCAAGCATTAGTTTTTACAGGCCCAAAAGTCAAAAGTCGACTCCCAAGTCTCTACTAATATTCTGGGGTGCGTTTCCCAAAAGTTCCACTAAAAGTTCCCTATAGTTACCACTATAGTTAGCTAACGATGCTTTTGGGAAAAGCACCCCTGATCTCTAATTACGGCTCGAGGTCTTTCTTCAGTTAAAGTAAATTTTTAAGGTAACGGACCGACTCAATTCCGCGAATCGGTTCTTTCGAGCAATTCTTTTCATACAACCAAATGATTCAAATTCTCTCAATTAACTAATTATCTTCTGGCTGAACATTTTTAGCATGCTTTAATTAGGCTAAATACAACGTAGCCTATTAATGTTGATTAAACTATATGCTTTTCGCCCCATCATTCAAGGTAACTTCGGTTCATGCTCGAGCTAGGACCGATTCGTGAACGAACCGTATTTTTGAACCGATTCAACCGAATTACTGAAAAGATCCACCTCAAAACAACGGTTCGTTCGGACATGTGAGTCATGTCAACCGCAGGAACTTGTCAGACGACATATTACAGTTATGGTCAGGTTAGTATTGATGTTTTCACGGTCTCATCTCACCTGTACGTTCACAAACCACGTGATGTAGGTAAGCTACACTCAGGTGAGAGTCTGACACACATTCTTGCTGTCACAATATATCAAGAGCTGTTCCTCTGAACTTGTGGGAGGAGCATCTGGATCACTGCCACACTTCAGCAACCTAGTGTTGTTCACTTCCATGAAGAATCGGTCCATCTGGGCCTGCAAACACGGCGGAAAACAGTCCCCCTCGGCGTAGCGCTTGTGTTGTTTTCGACCTTTGATTGTCAGCTAGAGGAACCGGAGCAGGAGCAGAGGGAGGCGGATCCGAGAGGAAAATAGACCGCTGTGTTACAGGGGAGTGACCGTGATGATGGCGTCCCTCGGTAACACCGGCAGCGCCTCCAGCCCGATGGTCATGCTCGCCCCTAAAACCAAGACCAAAAAGAAACATTTCGTGCAGCAGAAGGTGAAAGTGTTCCGGGCGAGTGACCCGATGCTCAGCGTGTTCATGTGGGGCGTTAATCATTCGGTAAGGCGGTATATGATTCACTTAACTTCCTACATCACACAACTGCCATTTTATAAGCTAACAGTTAGCTGCAAGCACGTATATTGGGGATTTGAGGCCTTTAAATGCATTATGCATAGTAAATTAATCAAATTTGCGTGTACTGTTGTTGATATGGGTTTTGGCTCATGAGGTCACACGCAAACCGGATACATTGTTTGATTGCACGCGGCGGATTTGCAACTGTTGCTACCGATTTGCGAACGAATCGTTCTTTTGAGTCGAATCTTTGAAATAGAATTGGTTCACAACACGATTTGTGACGAATCGGTCTACGTATTCTAGCCATTATTTTGGTTTTGTTTAATTGACATGCAAATCATATTTAGGTTCCACGACTTTGTTTTAGTGATTTGATTTGAATTGCATATGCAATAAATTGAAGTAGGACACATGCTATTACAATAGTCACCCATATTATACGTACGAAAATAAAACGGTTTGAACATAATGTAAGTATATATTACCTTGATTGAACGTTTTAGATTTTATTAAATTCTAGAATGACAGGGACCGTATGATGATGTAACGTCACGAGGTAAATGAATCATTGAATTGTTTGAGACTGTTCAAAAGAGCCGTTTGGCAAATGAATCAGATTTCATATGAGTAACTGTTGTAGAAGAAAATCATTTTTGGAGATATATGCTTTTAGTATCTTAAATATGTTACTTGCAAAACTATTTAGTCAAAATGCACGACTAATTATGTAGATTATAGTGTTTTAAATTATGACTGAAATTCCAATAGGAATCATGTAAACATTCCTTTAAGATTTTTGGAGGATCCTGGGGAAATAATTGCTTTTAGGGAGAGTTTATGTGCTATGAATCATTTAGATGTTGCATAATTGGGAGACTGGGAAATCTTCATGCAATGGCATGTGTTAGAAAAGGGTGTATACAAGCATTGAGTCATTCACCGTTAGGATATGGAAAATCTGCAAGTGCAAAGTTCATTTCAGATGCAAAAAGTAGTTTTTCCCTCTCTGTTTTTCCAGATAAATGATTTGAATCAAGTTCCAGTGCCCGTCATGCTGCTCCCTGACGACTTCAAAGCCAACACCAAAATTAAAGTGAACAACCATCTCTTCAACAAGTATTTATCAAAAGCACATCATTCTTTTACACAGATTTTCATTGCGCTGTGCTCGCCGTGTGTGCATGTGAACTTGAACTTATAAGCAGGAACATGCTTACCTTCATTTAGATGAATTCTTTTAATGACGGTGAAAGAGAGAAGGCTAATTGGCAGCTTTTTCTGCAGAACAGCCACATCAAAGCAGCATTTTGCCTTCAGGTGAATGTGAAATGCAGGATTCCGATGGAGTTTTAATATGATCCTTCTGTACCTTACAGAGAGAATCTTCCAGGCCATTTTAAATTTAAGGAGTACTGTCCACAAGTCTTCAGGAACCTCAGGGAGCGATTTGGAATTGAAGATCTTGACTATCAGGTGACCTGAGAGTCAAACATTTTGTGCATTGCATCCATTGATTGAAAGTATTTTATTTCTTTTGCTCTTGGATATAATATAATAAAACTGCTAAATTTGATCAGAATTTTTGTGCTTGCATGCATGGATGTTTTCCATCAGGTGTCCCTGGCTCGCAGTGCTCCCATGAGAGGCGATGGACAGGGAGAACGTCTTCTCTTCACGTCCTATGACCGTACGCTGATAGTAAAGCAGATCTCCAGTGAAGAAGTAGCTGATATGCATAACATTCTGTCCGAGTATCACCAGGTATCTCACAACATAGTGGTCAGGACATTCACGGTTAATTCAAGCCGTATCAAATGTGCCTTCAATCTAAGAGATAGTCAGTATCTGTTCATCTGCTGTATCCTTCATGAAAGTGTCTCTTATTCACATTGGTATTTACATACAAACATGATTCTAGAAGTTGTGATCTGTTCAAATGAAATTCATAACTTTTCCACCACAAACTAGTATGCCAGCCAAATTGTTTGGAGGCACTTTAGCTTCAAAAGGTTGCGAACAATACAGACACATTGTATGACAGGCATTCGTGTTTTAATTTTAATTGTATACCACTTTAGCTTACACGTTAACACAAGGTTGCTTGTGTTGGGGAAGTGATCAGACAAAAGAATTCAGACTCCAGCTATTTTTATGTTTAATTACCCAGTTGGGATCCGCACGCACTGTCGTTCATTTCCTCTTTACGCTGTTATACAAACTTATTCAGTCACTGAAGTCATTTTCATGTTACATTCACACTTCCTTAAAATAGGTAAATTTCTCTTTTGATGATTGACAATGAGCTTTTGTTGTTTTGTGTGGTTATTTAAAGGTATAGTAAGTCATTTATGGTCGATACAGTGGTAGTCTTATATTTTATACACCTATTGGCATGCATGCAGCGTCATGATAAAGTTTTGTGTTGTTATATTCAAAGGTGTTTTTGTCATGAATAGCTCATTTAGGCCACAGCTAAAATGGTCCAAAAATAAGGCACCACTGAGAGAAATATTAGGTCATGGGATTTCAACATAGCGGCCTCCATGAATGGTGATCTTCCTTATGTTGAATAACAGCTACACTACAGTTCAAAAAATTGGGGTCAGGTGGATTTTTTTAAAAAAAAAAAAAAAAAAAAAACTTTTATACAGTAAGGAGGCAATATATTGATTAAAAGTGACATCCTTTCACAATGTTACAAAAGATTTCTGTTCCAAATAAATGCTTTTTGAACTTGAATTGTGAAAAAAGATTTTCAATATAGATAATAAAAAATATTTCTTGAGCAGCAAATCAGCATATTAGAATGATTTCTGAAGGATCATGTGACACTGAAGACTGGAGTAATGATGCTAAAAAAATTCTTAATTTGCATCACAGAAATAAAAATCATTCTCAAACATATTATAATAGAAAACAGTTATTTAAATTGTAATAATATTACTATTTTTTACTGTATTTAACACAGCCTTGGTGAGAATAAGAGATCTTACTGACCCCAAACTTTTGAGCATGTATTTGTTAACGTATTATCCTTTTTTTTTTTAGATGTATAATGTTTTTGCGCTCTTGTAGCGTAGCGTTTGAGTGCCTGAGTCTTGTTTACAGTGCCGTGACGGCCATGAGATAAGTATGTGTGAGTGGGTTTCTCAGTTTCCATTGTAGCTGAATGAGCAGATCTTAATCGAGACTGTGCTTCTGCATTTGCATTGCATGTCCTGAGGGTGCACTAACACGTATCCAGGAATCTAGAACGACAAATTTCTTACTAAATGTTAAAGTATAAGCTAATATTTGTTTTTAAAGTGCTATTAACATGCATTTTCTTTCATATTCCATGCAGCTTTAGTTCAGCACTGCTGATTTTAAGTTAGTCTAGATGTGCAGGGATGCAGACAGTGGGGGAAAAAAAAACAAAAAACTAATTTATTATGCCCGTGGGCTTGTTTGGTATTGGATGCCATATGCTACTCAAAGTTGGTTCATTGGTTATAAACTATGTGCCATTGAATGAACATTAAACTTTATGGGTGAGGCTCACAGAATATGATTGCTTTTGTTTTGTGTTGTGTCTCGCAGCATATAGTGAAGTGTCATGGCAGTACACTCCTCCCTCAGTTTTTGGGCATGTACCGGGTTACGGTGGAGAGCGAGGACACGTACCTGATCGTCATGAGGAACATGTTCAGCCACAGACTCGTTGTCCACAGGAAATACGACCTGAAGGTAGGAAGCGTTCCTCGCCGCTGAGATGAGATGGCTGATATTTGTCTTTGCACACCTCATTAACTTCTCAAGCAATAAGCATACAGCAACTAAATCATGTGGCACATCCCCTTAGACCTGGTTTAAGAGGTTTAGGTGGACGTGATTGATGAGTAGTTCATGAATAATATCTCAGATGTGCCAGTTATTGAGGATCTGAGTGCTGGGCTGCACTTTCAAAGTTGGAAATGGAAACGATGCTTTATGGATGAGATTCAATGAGGACAAGGGTTTTTTCCATCTTGTAGAATAGGCAATATCATATATTTATGACAGTATAAAATTTAAGAATAATTAAAAATGATTAGTAGTAGTAGTAGTGTTGTATGTATAAGATTATACTAGTAGAATCTTTTTGCATTTACACTTTAGAGGCATGTTGGGATAGAGTTAATGACTCTTTGATTTACATGAATCAATTTACTTGAGTCAGTAAATAATTTCAAAAAAATTGTTGATAGTTCAGTTATTGTTTTGCTGTATTACAATTAAAATGTAATTTTTTTTTTTTTTTTTTTTTTTTTTTTTTTTTTTTGAAAGTTTGATTAATTTCTATGATTCACCTTAAGTTGTCTTTTTCAGGGAGTTGATCCAACTCTATCAATTTTTTATTTAATTTTTTTTTCACATTTAACATTTTCGAACAACATGGAAACAATGGCTGTTTGTTTAAAATTAATCACTAATGTTATATATTATTATTATTATTATTATTATTATATAATATTATTATAATAAGTATTATATATTTGCTTTATATTATATTGCTTTATATTTATGCATTTTTTTAAAAATGTTTTTAAAAGTCTCTTCTGTTCACCAAGACTGCTTTTATTTGATGGCAAATACAGTAAAACGGTATTATTGTGAAATATAATTAAAATAAAAAAAAACGCTTTACATTTTATTATTTTTTTAATGTAATTTATTCCTATGATCCAAAGCTGAATTTTCATCACCCATTACTCCAGTCTTTAGTGTCACATGATCCTTCAGAAATTGTAATCTTAATGATCCTAATATGCAGATTCGGTGCTGAAACATTTATTATTATTATTATTATTATCATCATCATCAATATTGAAAATAGTAGTGCTGTTTAATATATTTGTAGAAATCATGATATATTTTGATCATGATATAAATCGCAATTAATCGCATCCAAAATAAAAGTTTTGTTAACATAATATACGAGTGTGTACTGTGTATATTTATGTATATACAAATACAAGCACATTCATGTGTATATTTTAGAAAAATGTTATGTTTATATATTAAATATATTTATATATAATATAAAAAAGATAATAATATATAATGTATATACATGTAAATATTTTCAAAAATATATACTGTATGTGTGTGTATTTATACATGTACATAATAAACAGTACACACACATATTATGTAAACAAAAACTTTTATTTTGGATGCGATTAATCGTTTGACAGCATTACTAAAAACAAAACCTTAAGTTTTTAACTGCAGTGTATATCATAATAAAATATATACTGTATGTGTGTGTATTTATACATGTACATAATAAATAAACAGTACACACACATATTATGTAAACAAAAACTTTTATTTTGGATGCGATTAATCGTTTGACAGCATTACTAAAAACAAAACCTTAAGTTTTTAACTGCAGTGTATATCATAATAAAATAATCAATATATTGTTTATGATGATATAATTATATGGATTAGTAATTATGTGAATGGCCAGAGTGTAATAAAGAGGGCTTAACTGACTTGTTTGTTGCTATTTTGATTGTGTGCCACAAGAGGGTGTGATTGCATTGATGTACAACAGACTGATAAAACAAATCATGTTAGACACACTCAACACTGTCTTAAAAAGAGTCTAACACTGTGTTTTATTCAGGGTTCCCTGATAGATCGTGAGGCCAGTGACAAGGAGAAGGTAGGACGCCAGTCCAGATCATTTTTCAAAGTTACCTGATGCAACGTAAGACACATTTCAGACATTCCTGCTTCTTCTAATGCAGGTGAAAGAGCTGCCGACTTTTAAAGACATGGATTTCAGAAATAACATGCAGAAGGTGTACGTGACAGAAGAGCAGAAAGAGAAGATTATGGAGAAGCTAAACCGAGATGTAGAGGTGAAGACTTTTAGTACTTTTTAAAAATGTCACGGTGACGTTTAGAAGGTTCTAAAATCCCTGCTCTTCATGCTCCTGTGATTATAGTTCCTGGTGAAGCTGAAGATAATGGACTACAGCCTGTTGCTAGGCATCCATGACGTGGCACGTGGTGAGCGGGAGGAAGAGGAGGCCGAGGAGCCCAGCTGTGAAGATGACACTGATCCCGAAAACGGCCTTGCTCCGGCCGTTCAGGTGGGCTCGTACGGCACGTCGCCGGAGGGCATCGCCGGTTACATGAACTCCTTCAAACCCCTGGGACCTGGAGAATTTGACCCTTACGTTGATGTATACGCTGTCAAAAGCGCCCCAGGTAAGTTGTGGCTGGTAAAGCGGAGAGGAAGTTGAGGATGTGGAGAGGAAACCACACGCATCTAGCATGTATGGAAGAGGGAAGCGGGAAAGGAGGTGATATATGCGTGTTTGTGTTGGATTCCAGGAGCGCCGCAGAGGGAGGTGTATTTCATGGGCCTCATTGACGTGTTGACGCAGTACGACACTAAGAAGAAAGCTGCCCACGCTGCGAAGACCGTTAAACATGGCGTGAGTGGAAAACCAGTTTTAATGCAGTTGCTTAATTCTGAGTTCTAGGAGGTTATAAAAACATGACTCATCCTGTTCCTTCCTTTCAGGCTGGTGCTGAAATATCTACGGTTCATCCAGAGCAGTATGCTAAACGATTCCGTGAATTCATCTCCAACATTTTTGCGTAACCACTTCTGGGTGTCTTTAGCAACACATCAAGGTCACGTTTCAAAATCAAAAGACAAAAAAATGTTTTTTATATTTTGCATAAAGAAATTAGGTCTATTTTTAGGACAATTAAGTTATTTTTCATTGTGACATTATTTTTAGGACAATAAAACACATTTGCCCCATTACTGTAATATGTCCAGATGTTTTTTTTTAAAGTGATTCTCATTGCAATAATACAGTAATTGTTTTACTAAAATTATTTTTTGTCCATATATATATATATATGTGTGATTGTCATTGCAATAATACAGTACTTTTTTAAAAATAAAATTCAATGCGTGTCTATACACACACAGAAAATAAATGTATTATTAATAATTTTATTTTAAAAGTACTGTATTATTGAGTATGAAATTGGAGTATTTCTTATTTTAGATTTTTTTATATTTCATATATTAGGTATATATTTACATAAACACACACAGACAGACAATAATAGTACTCAATACAATAATTCTTAATAAAATTATTATTAGGTTAGGTTCAATTATTAGGTTATTAATATTATTTATATAACAAGTGGAAGTATTATTTTAGATTTTTTATTAATACAGTTTTCTATATTCCATGTGTGTGTGTGTATGAATATACTATTATATTTTGTATGTGTATATACATTTGTTTTGACTTATTATGAGAATTTGGAGGGGAAATGTGTTTTATTATAAAAATAAAGTCTGAGTAAAAAAAAAAATCTTAATGGAGTTTAGTAGGCTTAATTTTTTTAAAGCAAAATATATTTATTTATTTTTTTGTCAGATTCACTCAACATGTTTTTAGAGTTTCTATCTACTGCCATCACATAGTTTTGTTTTTTTTTTTTTGTTTTTTTTTAGCATCTCTTCATATTTTTTAATATTTTCATAAATTTTCATAACATATGTAAGCATGACATGTTGATATGTCTCATCCACACTACAGCCACGTTCATTAGGGGTGTATTCACAAATGAATAACACTAGATTCACATGAATCACTTTGTGACATAACCTGCAAACATGGGAACATCGCCTGATCTGTTAAGGAGACATAACTCCAAACCTGTAGCAGTGACATAATTTGTTCTTGGTGTGTTCTCTCTCTTTCTTTGGACTTTGGATTAGCAGAGAGAGAAACCGTCGCCTTAACCGCTTGTGGAGGAATAGCAGAAACTCAAGTTGTGCGATGCTTTAAGTGCATGCTAGCTTCATTTGATATATGCAGCACTAGAATGTTGTGAGGAGGATAAGATACTTGTAAAAAAAAAAAAAAAAAATTTAAGAAAAAACACAAACTGACCAGCCAGTGACCTTAAGTGTACATTAAGGATCTAGATTAAAGTAATATTATGAATTGAATGCTGACTGTTTATATGGATGGATGGAGCACACACTCTTCTTTTCTCTTATTTGAGCTATTTTATGCAGTTAAGCCTTAATGCAGAAAAGAGGACTTTTTGTAGTTTGTAGTAGAAATACTTTAGCAACACTGAGCTGATTTAGTATGAAATGCCTTATCGTTGCATTTTATTTATTTTGCAAATCGGTGTTTGGACCAAATATATTTTTCAGAGATTTCCAAAAACATGGTTTCTCTTATTTATTCATTTTAGCTTTGTACAATTACAATTGGCACAATTCCAGTATGTCCATAATAGTTGTACTTTAAATGGTATTTTTTAGAGCTGTTTTAACACCTTAACATGTTGTTACATTAAGACAAGTTGTTACATTGTGTTCACATAATGCATGTAACGACTGTAATTACCAATAATGTGCATCCTAAGTACAATAAAAACATTTTTTCTTATAATTTGGGTGAAAAAGAAATTGAGTCAACATTTACATGTACAGGAAATTTGTATACAGTTTCAGACAACATTTGGACTTATGTTTGTCCACATTTCTGAATAATAGTTCGGAATTAACCCTAAAAAACTATAAAAATCACACAAAAGTATATCTTTTGTTTTTTGTTAATATACTATGTACATTATAAACTAAAATAATTATTTTATTATTAATTATATTAATATTTTTGTATGGCTTTGATATTCATATTTTTAATATATTTTTATAATAAAAAAATATTAATTATATCTTTTTTTTTAATGTGTTAATCATTTAAAATTGAATTAGTATTTATTTATATAGCTCATGATTTTTATTGCAACTGATAAACTTCGAAAGAATTGAGGTCGCTTTAGTTTAGCCGGGGCCTCCGTGAGGTCTGGACCCGCACATGAAGAGAGGTCAAGGACAGGATCCACCTAGTCCTTTCCAGGAGCTGTGATTTTGCTGACAAACTCTTTCCTGTTTCACTGACAAAAAGATGTACTCTTAACAATGGGGAGCGTGCAGGGGAAAAAAGCTAATCGCCCGGCAAACTGCTGACGAACTCTTGTGGTCGTAGGAGTAGCTGGAACACGGAGTTCAGAGCGTCACATTATTCTCCTCAAGGCTTTCATACTGCGCTGGGTTAAGGTCGCTTTTAACCCTCGGTTAAGTAAGTTAGCATCTTCCAGAGCAGTATTAGCCCTGCAAAAGCCAATCATAAATTAAATATACAAAGAAAACAGAGAGTCAGTATTCATGCATTTAAAAGTAAAAATAGGCCTCATTTGGAAACGGTTTAAATTTTGAAACGGCTGTCTCTGATTTGTTTCAATAACAGCTTTTTGGAATAGCATACGATCATACTACTACACTCTAAAAAATGCTGGGTTAAATACAACCCAGCGCTGGGTAAAATATGGATGAACCCAGCGGTTGGGTTACTGCCCAGAAGGTTGGGTTAAACATTTAACCCAACTATTGGTTGAAAACAACCCAGCATGTATTCTGTCCAATATTTACCCAGCACTGGGTTGTATTTAACCCAGCATTTTTTAGAGTGTAATATTTTTGTAGTGTATGTGCACTTTCTGGCATCACATAGTCAGATGACCTACTACATTTGACAAAAGGTGTTGTATACAAAAGAGCATGAGCAAAAGGATCCCATAATGCAGTGTGCTTGGCCTGACCTTCCATTTCCAAATATGATGAATGAACCATAATATCAGCCGTGATTTTTACCACTTTTTTGTGTATTCTCATTTGATTGGACTGCCAAGAATTAAGACAAATGGATTACAAATGCAATTTTAAAACGGTTTCATTAAACTGGCCACTCACTGAATTAAACCCAACCGCAAGGTCACCTGTATGACGTTAATGTAGCATATAAATGTTTGAAATGTTAGTCGATGCTTTATGTTTAAGAAATACTAGTATGCAGTGTATAGTGCATATTATTCAGTAAGCTGAACAGCCATATATACTCAGGAACATATTTATACATTTGTAAATACATACGTAATTGCCCACTGAAGTGATTTGTTTAATATGTAATTCACACAGTAATTTGTTCTGCTCATATTTCATGAATTATGCCCTTTGTTGCTGACAGATTGCTATGGATTTGTCATTTTCAACTCGCGTCGTGCAATACTAGAGGAAGTTCAAATAGAAATGTCTAAACACTGAAGCCAACCCAACCTCAACATTTCAAACATTTGTTCTTTGGAGCCAAAAGCTGTGAGGCAGAAATGGATTTCTTTAAATCAGATTAGATTAGGGATCAGTTTGTAGTGTTCTTGAGTGTGTGCACTTCTGAAGCAGTTGTTCGGTGGGGGATGCCAGGGGGTGTTGTGAGGGGGGTTGATGTACGGCTGGCTTCCTACATCTCTCTTGCTCTGCCTGCCACTCACTGCCCCTCGACCACGAAAGTATTTCCTGCTATTGTCCTGCTGGGGGCTGTGTTTTTTCAGCATATCAGGCACAAACCAGCTAAATATTTTTTTTTCCTTTTAGACTTTCAGAACTGTGAAAAGATTCTCTGGAAAAAAAAAACATACAGGGGCCTCAACAGAGCTTAGGGCCAAAAAGTTTAACTCTTATCGTGTTCAGATCAAAGCAGTCAATCCACACACATCTAAGTAATTCACAGTAAAGCTGCGGTGAACCAATTGGACACACAGAAAATAATAATAAATTTTTTTTTGTTTTGTTTTATAATGTATTTTTTTATTTATCTATTTGGGAGGAGGGCCTTCTGCAAGCACCTGAATAGTTCTTAATCATCATTAAAAGGCACCCTTTGTTAATAAAATTGGACTGAACAAATTTAGTTTTTAATTAATTTTATTTAATTTTTATTTATATTTTAATATTTTTTAATTTAATTAATGGATTTATTTATTGCATTCAAAACCCATTTGCTTTTAGGGGCACTATTAAAATTCCATATTGTAGTATTGCTAATGTTGGTTCTTAATTATAAATTGCTTGTTTTTGCCTAATTTGCATGTAGATCAAATTAATATGCTAATAAATAGATTTAAACTCTAATACATCCCATATCTACTTTGTTTAAAAATAGAACAAGAAATGGTTTTAAGACAGTGAATGTCACTCCAAACAAATTAGCAGACCTCACCCAACCTTTTGTAATGTTGCATGTAAAGTTGCATATTACACATCACTGTGGCCAAATTCAAAATGCTTTTAGCAACCAATAAGTGTATTATGTGCCTGCTCATTTGTTCAGATTTGCTGTGCTTTGGGTAACGTGTAACATATACACCCTGGGGCTTGTTCTAATCCTTATTTTGTTGTTGCACCACACCCTCGTGCAACCACTTTAATTCCATCTTGGCTCCACGAGTTGTTTAGACCAATACTCGGAGAAAAACAAACATTCTCTCTGGTTATATGGATGATACTATCTGCAATCAAGAGATTCTTGGAGTCCTTCCTGTTGGATTCAACCCCCTCCTGTCCTGTGAGGATGTCCTGTCAGTGTGACGGTGGAGCAACCAGGCGCGTGAGAGGGAGAGGGAAGAGCTTATTTTGCCCTACAGCCCAATGTATGGCTAGATCCCACACAACGTTCCAGTTGAGTAAAGCCTCCGGTGATATTTCCCCAGGACTGCTTCTACCAAGGGGTCAACCCTTAGAGCCTCATCTTCGGTAACCACATAGCAAGGTATGTCTCCTAACCCTTTGTCATGTGGACAACAAGAACAATTTAATTAGCATTAATGTAGTTGCTGGGGTAATGTTGACTTGAATTTTCAAATTGGGGAACAAAAACCAAGTAATATATTTGGTGCCTAAAGAGCAGGGGTGGGCAACTCTGGCCCTCAAGGTCTACTCTCAAAACTTGCTGAGTAGGAACGGGCAAAACAGACGGATTTTAGGGGAAAATGCCTCGCACGTAATCCTCTTAACAGCAGGGGTGGACAACTCTGGCCCTCAAGGTCCACTTTCCAGCAGAGTTTAGCTGCAATCTTAATTAAACCTGAAAAATCTAAAGCAAAGACTTTAGGATTACTTGGAGAATTTCAGGTAGGTATGTTTAGAGTTGGAGCTAAATTCTGCACAGGAGTTGTCCACTTTTAGAGGATTTTGTATCAGACATTTGTTTTCGGCATTTCTCAACTCAGCAAGTACTTATTTACTAGTACAATAACTCAAGGTACACTCTTAAAAATAAAGGTGCTTTAAAAGGTTCTTCACAGCAATGCCATTGAAGAACCATTTTTGGTTCCACAAAGCACCATTCAGTCAAAGGTTCTTTAAAGAACTATCTCTTTCTTACCTTTTTATAATCTGAAGGATAATCTTTCACCACAAAGAACCTTTTGTGAAACAGAAAGGTTCTTCAGATGTTAAAGGTTCTTTATGGAACCATTTAGACAAAAAGGTTCTTCTATGGCATCGTGAAGTACCTTTATTTTTAAGAGTGTAATCCTTGTAAACATCCTTTTAACAAACTCTTCTGTCTTTTCCATCTGTAGACCATGACGTACGATCTACACAACTCGTCGTACGACTTCTACAATGGCACGCCGTGGTTTGTCTACGACTGTACCATCCACCTAGACGAGGATGGCCGACGGATCGCTCTTTTCCTCCTCTACCTAGTGCTCTTCATGGTAGGGTTGGCCGAAAACACCCTGGTGGTGTGGGTGAACTGGCGAAGGCGGCATTCGGCGAACGGCGTGCTGTTCTGCGTCATCAACGTGAGCTTGTCCGACTTGATGGTGATCTTCACCATGCCCTTCTTCATGCTGGAGGTGACCATGGACAAGGTTTGGCTGTGGGGCCGCTTCCTTTGCAAGGTCACGCACCTTGTATACGTCATAAACTTCTACAGTAGCTCATTCTTCCTGGCCTTCATGACCTTGGAGCGATACCTGTCCCTGACGCGGCCCAACAAGCCGGCCTGCTTCCCAGTCCAGCACAAACGCCGTTGGTTCCTCTGCGCCGGGATCTGGCTCCTGTCGCTCGTTCTGTCCTTGCTGGAAAATGTCCATGTCGACTTGTTGGAGTGGGACGAACCGGGCTGCTACATGGTTCCCGAGCAGTACTACACGGAGTGGTTTGTATCGGTTTCCTTCCTCTGTCTGATATTCCAGTTCCTGGGTCCGGCGTCGGTCATCATCACCTGCAACGTCCTAATCGCTCGAGCCGTCCGCACAACCCCGGACATCCAGAATCGTCGTGACGTGTGGCTGGTGCATGTGTACTCGCTGGTCTTTGTGGCCTGCTGGCTACCATACCATTTGGTGGTGTTCTTGTTGACAGTGGACGACCTGGACCCACACCTGTTCTCCTGCAACACGGTTGGGGTGCTGTACTTCTCGTTTAGCCTCGTCCAATGCTTGTCGCTCTTTCACTGCATCGCCAACCCGATCCTCTACAACTTCCTCAGTAAAAGCTTCCGCAACAATCTAATAAATGCAGTGATCACCCGCATCTCTTTACCGTCGACCAGTGTGCCAAGTAACGCTGTAACCGACAAGGCAGGGACAACGGCGGTAAAAGAGCGGAAGCTCAGTAACACCAGCACGAGTCACTCCGACATTGGCGCGTGAAGAGGGAAACTCCTAAATGATGATTTGGTGAAACACAGCACGTGAATGAGCTACGAAAGAAGTGGCCTTGTTGAGGCGGTTGTTTTTGGTCCCTTGCCTGGTAACTAGCCCTATTGTCTCCTGTTTTTCTCACCTCAGTATTGTTAACAGTGCAAGGAAGGAAATATTGTCAACCTTTCGTAACCTTTATTTCCACCGGTTCCTATTGTCACATCTAGGAACTCCTAGATAAGTAATAAAAGCTCTGTCCACATGCCAGCGTTTGTACAAAGACTGTTTTGATTGTTCTCCTCAACAAAAACTTTCACTTAGCACTCCATATGCTCAATCACAACACCTAGAGCTGTTTTAATGGCTTTTGAGCTCAGCAGCTTGCTTGTACATATTGTCATGGATGTTAAGTCCTGAAAAAAAAAATTGAATAAAATTTGTCTTTTATACATGTTTGTGCAAAAGGGGCAAAATTGTGTATGCCATTTCTTTTGAGAATGTGCTGCTCCGATGTCTAAAAAAATATTTTCCATTGTAGAAATTTGTTGAATATAAATACACTGTATTTAGCATTGATAAGTGGTGGGGTTGTGTTCAAATTATGTGACATGGCTAAAATTTCACTGTTAAAAAGACAAGACTGGCAAGTTCTGTAAGTACTGTTTTTATTCAGAACACAAGTACAGCTGTAGTAAAAGAGAACAGATTTCTGATAGTGACACTGAACATGAATAAATCATATAAATAACACTGAAGTGATATAAGGCAATTGTTTGAGTTGAGAGTCAAGATATTTATGGTTTATAATCACAACATCAGCTGCAAACCTTGGCAAATCATTGAATGTGCATTTTTTTCCATAAAAATAAAACTGATTGATAAAGGTGATAAATAGTTGATAAAACCAGGCAGTTTATAAGGTTCAGCCGGTATTTTCTGTGCTACTTTGCAAATAAAGCTATAACAACCACAATGTCCCAGCAGCTTTGAGTACATACTTTGTGGTTTGATGACATCAATTATGAATGCCAAATCGGTTTTGGATTGAACAAAAAATTATTTAAATATACAATGTAAAATTGTCCCATATAAGAAAGAACAGTCAAATAACTGCTGGGAAAATGGTCGGGAAGAGCATCACAGCTTTCTAAAGAGAACTGTCATTTATTCATGACAATACCAATCACACGAATCACTCTGTCCCAAGTGAAGAAGGTGAACACTGACATATGAACCAACTGATATATTAGCACCTCAGTCTGAATCGCTTCTCTTTTCCGAATGAAATGAACGACATATGAAGAGTTTTGCTTTATGTACAACATCCAAACTATATTATACTGCATCCCATAAACCAGTAACTATTTCTAATTTAGTCTATGTCAATGATACACAACACTACTATAAAAATAACGGCTATTCTGTAAAAGAAAAGTACTTTCATTTATTTATTTGTTTTTTTAAAAGAACCATTTTATTTATATTCTTGACCTAGAGCACTGCTTTACTTATCAGAAAACGTAGAAAAAGTCTTGGTTTATTCTCAATGTGCACTTGCGTTGTGTAAGAACAAAGGTTACTTTGTGCTTATCTAGAATAACCAGAGACATTTAGCTTATTGTGATAGAGTTGCCAGAAGAGTATATAGAGGTAATCGCAGATCAGCACTTGGAAAAGCAACCCGTTAAAAATGACTTAAAACACTACAAATCAAAAGTTTGGACACACTTGACTGAATCTTTTGATCTAAATGCTTATATTTAAAATGGTTGAAACTGGCTTTGAAGACAAATATAACTTGCGTCTGTGAAAGAATTCTTTACAAAACAAATTTTTTCTTGTAAATAAATGATAGTGACTGAAAAGCAGCCAAAAAGTGTAAACTTCATTAATAGTGTTCAAACACTGTTTCATGATGTTCTTGGCAAAGGTTTGAAGAAGCTACAATAGAAGATGTTTATTTTTTTGTTATTTCGTAGCTTTGATGACTTTATTATTATTCTAAAATGTAAAAAAAAGAAATGGAAATAATAAGTAGGCGTGTCCAAAAATTTGATTGGCAATGCAACCTTGCTCAGTCTCTCTTGCCATCAAGTGGTCAAGTATCAGAACTACATTTTTAAAATAAAGTTTTACCTTTAATTTAGTCTTTAAAAAACAAGAACCGTTCTCATTCTGTACAGAAACGACACAATGACGATCACATTAAACACTTAATTACATTCTAAGTCTACTTGTCCTCAACAACATACAGAGTAAACGTGGGCACACAGTGTGACGGAGCATTCAGAGAGGGTGACTTTCAGGTGTCCATATTGGGGACGGGCTCTTTAGAGTGGTCATTATACATAAAGGTCTCCTCGATGTTAAAATCTGGCGGCAGCTGGTCTTTATGGAGCTCCATGTGCGAGGAAACCATCTTGAGAGTGGAGAAAAACAGGCCGCAGACGGTGCAGCGGTACATGAGGGCGCCCGAGTGCGTCTTTAGGTGGCAGATCATGGTGGAACGGCCACGGAAAAAGCGCAGGCATACTTTACACTGGTAGGGTTTCTCGCCCGTGTGGATGCGGAGGTGGTAGGTGAACTCGCCCGAGTGTGCAAAATGCTTACCGCAATACCGACAGCGATACAATTTTTCCCTTCCGCTACCAGAGTTACCGTTCAGTACGAGTCCAGCAGGAAACGGAGCGCCGCCGTGCCCCATTTTGTCCTGCATGCTGAAGCCTAGGCTTAAGTTGTAACCTGCTTTACCCGAGCCGCTCGCCTCCATAGGTGAGGAGGAGGATGAGGAGTATTCGAGAAGCTGGTCGGCCTTGCGCTTGACCGGCCATACCTGGCTGCCCTGGAGCTCATTCGAATGCACGCTGAGATGGTAATGAAACGCAGTTTCTGAGCGGAAGGTCTGCGGACACAGGAAGCAGCGCAGCTCGGCCTGGCCTTCTCCGCTGGTCTCCGGGCTGCTGTCGTCCTGTTTCATCGACGCTCCTTCCTCTGTGTGTAGAGACAGGTGTCTTTCCAGCAGCGTGCTCTCCAGGAAGGGGCTGGCGCATTGTGGACAAGTGTAAATAGGAAAGAGGTGTGTCAGTGTGTGCCACAGGAGGGCGCATGGAGAGGGCTGAGACAGCTGGCACACTTCACAGCGTAATGTTCTCAAGCATGCGTGGCTCTGAACGTGGTCCCTGACAGCCTGAGGAAAAAAGATAATCCGTTATTAATATAAACAAATCAATAACATTAATTGAAATAAATTGTTAATACTAAAGTAAAAGATGTAATGAATTTGTATTATATCATCCTTATACAGTATTTGGTAGTGTTGACAGAAGCGTCATAAAAAAACTTTTAGAATATTAAAACAATAAATATAATATTAACAATATTAAAATATCACATATAACAGTAATTTTAAAGTAAACTTACAAAAAAGTGAATTTAAGTAATTTTCTTCCTTTACCACACAAGTTAGTTAGCAGCATGTAAGCAAGAGTTGTGGTTTTAGTTATATGAAAAAATAAATAAATATTTAAAATATTTTTTTAAATATTTGCTTTTATTTGTTTGCTTTTTTAATATTTATTGTAATATTTGATACAGCTGTTTTTATTTGCTTTATTGCTTGTAAATTTTCTCCATGAGCAATTACTGTAAAGCAATGTTTCCTTAATGTAAAATATTAGATTTTTTACATTTTATTTTAATAATTAATCATATTATTAATATTTAATCAAATATATTTCTATATTCAAAATTAATTTCTCTCTCTATATATATAGAGAGAGAGAGAGAGAAAGAGAGAGAGAAATACTTGAAGACTGCAATTTTTTATTACATTTACGAACACGTATATTTATTTGTATTTTATATAAGTAACTATTATATAAATTATTATTAATAATTATAAAAAAATACTTAAAAGGTGTTTTAACACTGTTAGTTTTGTACAATTTTTATACCATTATATTATTTATTAATATTTTGAATTAGCTTTTATTTTTTTTATTTTCAGTTTTCATTTTAATTTAAGTTTGTGTGATTTTGCTATGTTCTATTGTCATTTTAATTAATTAATTATACTTAGCCCTAATTTATCCAGTTTAGTAATCAGTTTTAACTTTAGTAAGTTGCCAAGTTTTTTAAGTTGAAGTTTTTCATTGAATATTTATACTATATTTTATTTTAGCTTTATTTCAGTTAACGAATAAGGATTAAGCATAATGATTTCCAGGTACCACGTTGCATCTGTGACCAGTTGCATAAACTACTTAGAGAAGTTTTATAAGTTATCCAATTTTTTTCTTCAAGACTGGTCAGAACTTTTTTAAATTCAGTTATATAAAATGGTATATTGGTCTAATTTGAATCTAAAAAGTAAGACTGATTACCACTTGGTTAACTGCTAGTTAGTCAAACTAGTTCTTAAGGCACAGTCTCGTTCACACCAAGAACGATAACTATAAAGATAATGATATTAGCGCCCACACCAGTGAACGATATCGTCTGTTTATTCTAAGCGCACGCTCGTCTGCCACTTTAAATTCTTGTGCTCGTTACAGCAGGATTGATTCTGATTGGCTGTCAATGTTTTTATCGTTCATCAGCTGGAAAAAATCGTTCTGAAAGTGATTCCAATGATATCGTTTCTCTGTGCCTTTATCGTTATAGTTGTGGTGTGGACTCTGCTATTCTTTAATACTGAGAATGATTTTTACAACTATATCTTTATCGTTATCTTTATAGTTATCGTCCTTGGTGTGAACGGGCTTTAACATTGTGACTGAAACTACATTCCAAATGACGAACTATACACTATGCACTTATGCACCGTGTACTCAACCATGTAGTGCATGAATTTTATAAGGTTATTTTGTCATTATAATAATTGTCTGATAGCCACTCCCCCTTCATGACATAATTAAAGCTGCGACAGTTGAGTACATGAAGTGTCCCAAATTCCACACTTTGTTTTTTCAGATATTTAAGTGCATCATCCCAGTATTTAAAGTGCACTCTTTCTTTTTGTAATTTTCAGTTTGAACACACTTCTTGCAATATTTATAGTAAAAAAACCGTCATAAAATATTGCATAAGTACACGATTTGGGACGCACCTTAACTTTATGCAACTGGCCCCTGGTTAGGGTTAAGACATGTATAAGCCTTATACACACACAAAAAACTGCTCCACTACCTTAAAATCATTCACCATGGATTTAGCACAGATGGTGCACTGCAGTTCCCCTCCTTGTCTTTGGGAGGCTCCGTTCAGTTGGTCTGGATTTTGAGGGGCACACTTGGCAGCTGACTGCCGCCTGTGGTGAATCAGTGCGGATTCAGTCCGAAACTCATGTTCGCAAACGTCACAGGAGAAGAGCAAGATGCCCACGTGTGTGAGGGCGTGAGCAACAGCAGCAGCTCGCTCCGAGAAAGAGGCGCCACACACCTGACATGAACCCGTTTCTGAGAGGTGCGCCTCAGCGTGAGTTCGTATGACGGCGTTTTCCACCGGAAGTAGCATCCCGCAGGATTTGCACGGCTGCGATGATGCCAGCTGCCCGAGAGACGCCCCGTTTTCTCCATTCTCTATGCACATCAAGTCCTCGTCATCCTCTTCCTCCACAATGAAGTGCTCCTCCTCGTCACTCAGCTCAATGATGTCTTCTGAAAGTTCTCGCCACTGATCGCTGCCCTCTGTCTGCTCTTCCTGTAGTCGGTGCCTCTTCCTAGAATCATCTTCCTCAAAAAAATCGGAATCTTTGATTGGTCCTGCAACGGCCCCCAGCTGCAAACTGTCCAAGGGGTCATTGGAGGATGATGAAGGGGCGCAGGTTTCCCCTCCAAGCTGGGCTGAAGAATCAGGGACGGAACATGGCTCCTGAGGCCCAAACGTTGATTTGCTACCATTAACAACAAGCTGGTCCACTGAGTTACTTCCTGCATCTTCTCCTTCATCCTCCTGCTCAGTCTTGAGCTGCAAAGTCAGTCCAGGAAGAGCATCTGTAGAATGGTTACTGTCCGAAGGACTAGCCTTGTTGGCCACCTGTTGATTGTAACCCAAATGTACCTGCAAGTCTTCATTTTTTGGCGACTGGGTGGCCAAGTGGGAGCGATTCAACCTGCCGTTCCTGCCTTGAGAAACCGGAGATGGAGTTACAGGAGTGGGAGCAGCTGAAGAAGACAACGAGGAGCAGGACGCTGCAGAGGACGAGCAAACGGACGCAGCCGTGGCATTGGCTGACACCAAATCGCTTTCCAAATCCCCTTCGGCAACCGCATCTCCAGAACTGGAGCTCTGTAGGTCAGGAAAGGTGGCATGGCAAGCGTTCACCAACTCCCTCACGCCGAGCCTTTCCGCCAACTCATACAGCACACCCACATTGATCAAGTCTGTGAAAATCTCACCCGTGTAGATAAAAGTCAAGACCTTCTCGAAATTGGCGGCGGAGACAAAGTCCAGAGAGAAAGTGGTGGGAACGGCACCCTGGTTGCTGGAACCTCTGGAGAAGAGGCTGTTAAAGTGCGTGCAAGAGCACGCCAACACCACACGATGAGCAGGGAAGGAACGGCCTCCGACCTGGAGGACAACGTCACACAGGAGACGAGACAGACGGCAGCGGTTGAGCTCGGAGAGGAGACGGGCCGCGTGGCCAGAGCCCTGCAGCCTGATCCGCATGCCTGGCAATTCCGACTAAAGCCAGGGTTTGGACTGAAACACAGAAGTGAATGGAAAAAAGGATGAGATTCAGATAAATTAGAATAGCAAGATGCATATTCTGTACTTTTTATCTTTCCAAGATAAAAGTTTTTTTTTTACATTATATGTATGTGTGCTGTGTATATTTATTATGTATATATAAATACACACACATGCATGTATATATTTAAGAAAAATATGTTATGTTTATATATTAAATAGATTTATATATAATATAAATATATACATGTAAATATTTTCAAAGTATATACTGTATGTGTGTGTATTTATATATACATAATAAATATACACAGCACACACACATATATTATGCAAACAAAAACTTATTTTGGATGCAATTAATCGCGATATCAAATCGCTAATATATATATATATATATATATATATATATATATATATATACACACACACACACACACAGTATGTCTATATATATCTATGTACAGTATATCTATATCTATCTATCTATATATATCTATAAATATATATATATACATACACACACACACACACACAGACAGACAGTCAAACCAAAAATTATTCAGACAGCAGATATAATTTTTGATATCTTTTTACTAGTGGGTGCAGGACACTATATTTCATTGATGTAAGTGAGGATAGCAAAATAAAGTAAACATATTATATGACATATTACACCCAAAAATTCTTTGTAGAGTGGACTACCAGTAAAACCAGACACTTTGACCTGACCTTTTTTTTTTCTTTTTTTTTTTAAGAGTTTTTCTTTAATTGCTAATGCGACCTTTTTAAACCACAAACTGAACAAAATTAAGCATTGCTTGGTAATTGGTTGGTCTAAATTGGTTTTAACTAATTGTGTACTTAAATTGAACAGCTGACAGTTATTCAGCCTAATTCAGTACATACCTTTCTATCAAAGTTATCTGACATTATCAAGATGAATTTGTTCTGACACAGTGTAACTCTTGACACAGAGTTCTTGTCATATTTTATGACCATTTTCTAAACTATAGAGAATAAACTGTGATAATCTGAGAAATGTTGAAGGTGTGACTGGTTTGACTGTAACTATGCCACCTCCCTGCTTGAAGTCACTATGAAACAAATTTCCACATGACTTTTATCTATCAACAAATGATTCATTTATGAAAAGTGGTCTTTGTGGCTATGGCTAGTTGGAATATCATGCCAGCATATAACTTCTGTTGTAGTATATACAGTATGTATTATAGTATGTATACTATATACCATGTTATACTATGCATACTAAACAATATTTAGATTTTCTGTATGCATGGAATAATAGATCAAAATACACACTACACACTATCAGTGTTGTTATTTTAACTTTAAAAAATATTACTGGTAACTGAAATAAAGCTTTAATAAAATATAAATATTACATTAAAAACAAACGAATAATAGAAATGTTGTCTAAATACACTAAATAATACACTAAATAAAAAAAATAAATTGAGCTACAAACAAATGAAAAAGACAAAAAGACAAAAGCACAAAATTAAGCTAAAAATTTATTAAATTAAATTAAATTTATTTTTAAGATGACAAGTGCAGGACACCACTTGCTGTCTACATGTCCCATCACATCCAACACAATGAATGAATAATCATTCTAATCATTCATGGTGTTGCAACAGGTCATGTAGTCCTGTGACAAATAGGTAGTGCACAACATTGTTGTCACATGACCTCATCACTTTGCAGGATAAATATTTGAAAGGTTTAGCATGGAATAATGCAAGCAGTATGTGGTACAGAGTATATACTGCACAGAATTCAGAAGGCAGCAAAGTAGTGTTGTATTTTGAACACAACCAATATAACAAGCGCTTGAAAAATCATCAGCCATGTTATAAAGTCGTTTTAGAGTCAGAGCTAGTCATTACATTTTGATGAAAGATTATGAAGACGACAAACATAGTTTGAAATAAAGTGCAAACAAATTATCGTGTACCTTCCTTAAAATCACCATACTTACAAAAACCGTAATGCATTTTCACTACAAGACATTACACTGACTTTAACTTAAGCTTACACTCATAAGCAGATAATTTCAACACATCGAGGTCAGAATAGTATCAGATATGTTGGCTGTATCGTTATGCATTACACTTTTCATTAATACGCAAGTGCAGAAACACGATTCACACGTAAATACGTGAACATAAATCTCTTCACAAAACGACGGGTGTCCTAACAAAGACAGTCCAAATCAGTCCACACAAACAGGCTTTTTGGATTAACACAATATTTGCCACTCTTTTGTAGACTATATATATTTAAGCATGTGCAGCACATAATCTAGTGTGCAATGAAACTGTTCGGTTCATCCTAGTTTATTTAGCGTATCATTAGTTTAGCCGAATCTAACCGGTTGCCGTTGGATTCCGTTAGCATGAGGGGCTAACTAGCACTTTAGGATCATCTCTCGCAGTGAAAATGAAACCGACAGATGAGCTACTAACTAGCACACAGAAACCGCATAACAACTCAAACGTTTCCTTACCCATAGAGTGCTGCTAGTTAGCGACAGACAAATAATCTCACTCGGTTCCTGTTACCCCAGACAGTCGTCCCTGCATAGACACGGACGGTGTTTCAAAACCTAGTGACCTAACTACCTAGTGAGCTCGGTTGGTTCAGAACGCGCATGTAATGCTCAAAAATGCTGTCGAGGCTAAAGAGCTCGATATGTTTTTAAGATACGGCCATTGTGTCACATACTAAAACAAACTGAACACCGAGCACTGAGAGGGAGCGCCTCCCATTGAAATTCATGTAATCCTATTATTACTACTGTGAAAAACCTCCACATTAACTCAGGAATGTTTGTTTGTGTATGTAATGCTAGATTAAGTCAAGCAGTTAATAAATCTAGTTAGTTTTATGATCATATTTTAATAATATGATGAAGGTAGATTTTAACCAATATCCCAATAATATAATACTGGACATTCAAAAAAAATGCTTGAATACTTTTTCATTTTTATTATTATTATTTTTTTTTTTTTTGGCAAATTCTGTCAAATCTGTACAATCACACTCTTTGTGAAAGAATACTGTTATAAAAAAAAAAAAAAAAAAAAAAAAAGTTAATGTTTCACTGATTCTTGAGACATGGGACAAAACATGTCAAGCAATTGTAACTGCTATTAGGTTTAAAAAGGAAAATATTTTCAATTGTAAATGTTATGGGGGATTAATAATAGAATGTATTTAACACAATTATCCCCTTCAATTTAATTTTATCATTATTATATCAAATCTATGACAGTATGTCTTCTCACTACATCAAAAACAGTGTCCACAGAGAAGGGTTCAATCATTCAAAAGCTATAAAATGGATAAAAATGTTTTTTAATGATGAAAAAGAGCTTGTTTTATCAAATGCAACCCTTAATAATATCCCATATCAAAGCAATGTTGTTTTTCAATGACACATGCATGTTTCATAAGGTCTCAAAGTTGTGTCCTCACTTTCTGTCAACACTGTCAGCCATTCATTAATATGTAATAAAATCAGGGAATATCAGGGGCAGCTGTCACTCTGAAGGAAAATATTGTGCCACATTCCACCTCTGCATAGTACATCACTGTCAGACAGACTCTGGTAAGTTTTATAGTTTTAGAAAATTTAAAATCCTAATGTTAATATTTTCTGTTTCACAACCATGATATGTCAACCGCATCCTCCAATTTCTGAGGAAATTATTTGAAATATTTAGATCAATTTATTCTCCTGAAGCAGGTTCCATTAGCATCTAGCATCAACAGAGAAAACAAAACGGCTACTACATGAACTCTTGAACATTTGTTTTGTGAAATGCCAAATTTGTCAACACCTTCAGATGTCACCACTAAGATTTTCTGTCTTGAGTTGACATTCAACATGAAGTCATCATATATGTGTGGTTTTCAAGTCATTTTTAATTACATTAAATATAAAATAGTGTTTCATTTTTTAAATAATGTATAAATACTGAATATGTGACCTGACAGCATATATTGCTTTTGTGGATTGATAGTTATCACTTCTAGCAGAGTTAGGGGTGGAGGGAAAATAAGATTCAGGGAACATAAAGCTGAGGGAACATAATACTGGATAAAACATATCTATACATAATACAGTTTGTTTGTATTCTGATCATATATGTTCTTATAATTTTCGGATCATTTGTTAATATGTTTAAGTGTGAATATTAAGATCCCGGTGAATGTAAATGGATAGAGATAACAACTAATTGTTTTATTTATTCATATAACTGTTTTTAAAAGCTACCGTGTAACCATAGCAGATGCACAGCAGACATACTGTTCTGAGATGAGAGAAATACTTAAATGTGAATCTTGAATAAAAGCTTTGTAAACAATAACATACACACTGTTTGTTGTATTTGTTTTAATACAGTAATTGATTGATTCAATGTATTTGATAATTAAAATGACTACAAATTCAGGTTTTTGTCACCACCATCAGATGTGTCACCTCCGTCAGATGAATATTTTGACAATATTTCATTATATTTTATATTTGTTGAGGAATTGTTGGTCACATGTGAAAGTGTAATCTGTCTTCTAATATGAGAATGTGTTTTGAAATGTTAAAAAAACATCTTGATTGCTGTTAAAGATAAAGTTATACAAGTATATTGTTTCATTTTATTAAGGATAACCCCTTGAGATGAAACATCTCATTTTCGAGGGGGTATATTACACAGTCCAAGGTAAAAAGCACATTTTGATTAAAAAAAAAAAAAGTTGGGAGGTTGAATCAAAGCATAGCTCAGTAGCTTAGTACATATAAGATACATAAATGTAGTTTCATTTGTCTGAGTACAGGGTTTTATTTTTTCAATACTGCACCATTTTGTCTGACTTCTAAAGAATCAGTGGTTTAATGTTTAAAAGTCGTTTCATATGTTTCGTTCAGGAATCTCTCCATTTTGAATCGTGACTTTCTTGCTTGAACAATTTACATTATTACAATTTTTAAAAAATTATATTGGAATATAGGCTAGAAATGAACATATTGGAAAAGTAGGTGCAGCTAAGCAAACCCACGTTGCTGAATATTATCGAATGTATCCATGAATGCAAAATGCAAATATGAGATATTAAGGGCAAGAAACTTTAGACAGTCTTGCATTTACATGCATTATGAGTTCAAAAAACAATAAGAATATTTTAATGCACAATATATAAAAGTCATCTTATTCTGTCACTTGACATTCGTGTTGACACGTACAGTATGATAGCAAAATGTATATTTTAACCAGATGATTTGTCTGAAAATAAACAGGCCTTCGATGATAGTGAAGTTTTGAGGCATTAAAATTAGAAAGATTGGCTTTTTGATCAAAAAAGATGGAGACTTAACAAGCAGTGCCAAAGAGAGGTTGAAGATCAGAGTTTATTGTCTATAATTTTTAGAAATGATGCACAATGACAAATACTATTTCTTCTGAATATAAACATGTTCTTACATTACATTACCCCCAGCCATGATGTCTATTTTAAAGAACGATGACAGTCATAACGGTAAATACATTCCCTCAGATTGCTTTGGGAAACTCTCAAGCTACATTTTATCTTGAAATGAATCTATTTTACAGAATATTAATCAGCATATTATAAATAATATTGCTTTGTAGCTGTTAAAACAGTTTCCATTTTTTGAAAAAGGCATGTTGAAATTTTGTAGCTGTCATTCTAAGCCTTTTCTAATATGGACAATTAAGAGTTTCTTATTTTCTCTTTACTTTTTCCCTTTTCTGAGGAATCCGCAGGAATAAACATACAGTATATAAATACAGCGTTGTTGGTGATATCCTGGGACAGGAATTCACAGACACACAGAACACACAACTCTGTATGAAGAAATAAAAATGGTCCTGGAGAAAATGTTTATATGATCATGAATGTTCATGGGTTACGAGACCCTCCTCCTGGAATTGACACGTCCAACACTGGTGATGCTACTTTTGCGGGACAGAACGGGTGTCGGGGAGGTGGGCGACGTCTCACTGGGGCAGCCGTGTTGGAGAAGAATCTCAGCACACTCTTTGCTGCCGGCTTGGCGCGCCAATGTCAGTGCGGTTCGACCTTGCGGATCCTTTGACTTCACATCACTGCCGTACTGTTGAGAACAATTCAGCAAAAAAAAAAAAAGACATTAGAAATGTGCAAACAATGCAATACTGAAAGTGCGAGAGTTAAAGGAATGATTCACCCAACAAGAAAATTTACTCATCCTCAAGCCATCCAAGATGTAGATGAATTTGTTTCTTCATCTGAACAGATTTGGAGAAATTTAGCATTACATCACTAGCTCACCAATGGATCCTCTGCAGTGAATGGGTGCCGTCAGAATGAGAGTCCAAGCAGCTGATAAAAACATCACAATAATCCACAAGTAATCCACACCACTCTAGTCTATCACTAAAGATCGTGTGAAGTGAAAAGCTACACATGTGTGAAATAAATCCATCAAGACATTTTTTTATCTTTAAACCTTTGCTTCCATCTAAAATACGAGTCTTCTATCTATATTATTGCTTTCTCTAGTGAAAAAGTCATCTCGTCTGAATCAGGAGTGAAATATGAACAGATGAAGCACAGCTGACAAGCAAAAAAAAGTCCAGAACAGTTCTAAACAAAAATTTTGGTGGATTTTGATGTGAGAAGACTTTTTCATTGGAGGAAGCATTATTATGGATTCATATTTTAGCCGGAAGCTAAAAGTTAAAAAGTCTTTTGTTTCTGAGAAACATGCAGATTTTTGCTTAACAAAACATAAATTGATGAACTGGAGCCATGTGGGTTACTTGTGGATTATTGTGATATTTTTATCAGGACACTCATTCTGACGGCACCCATTCACTGCAGAGGATCCATTGCTGAGCAAGTGATGTAATGCTAAATTTCTCCAAATCTGTTCTTATTAAGAAACCAACACATCTACATCTTGGATGGTTTGAGGGTGAGTACATTTTCAGACAATTTCCATTTTTGGGTGAACTATTGCTTTAACTCAAAAAAACAGGTTCAATAACTCACCCAGACCAGCAGCTGCGTCATGACCACGTCACCCAGCTGGCAGGCCGCATGTAAAGCGCTGTGCTGCTGCTGTGCTGCTCCCTCTGGCGGGACGTTGATCACTTCCTTGGTGCTGTGCGTGAGGAGCAGCAGAAGTCTGGGAAGGTCTCTGTTGATTACTGCTTTAAGCAACCAAGTCGACATTGTGTCCTCTGAACACTGAGCTGGCAAGGGCGACACAAATGCCCGCTGTTCATATTTGGCACGGATCCACGACTCTCTCTGCTCTCTGAGACAAACACAAAGCAAATGCCAAATTATTATCATAGTGGCTAACTGCATTAGACATTATGTCTTTACGCTCTCATGATGAAGACTGCATCATTGCAATTTTGCATTACATTGCATTTTTATATTTTTGGTTAATGCTGCAAAAAAATCATTATCTTAAAACATAGGTTTATGCATTTAGAAGCAAATTTGTTTGAGACTTCAGATTTCAGATAATGTATTTTGAACATAAGTGCTTCTTCTGCCATTAGAAAGTTTGTAAACTTGCTTCAAGCAGAATGCACAATTTTTGGTCATTAGGACATTTTCAAGAAATTAATACTTTTATTCAACAAGGATGCATTAAATAATTTTTTTTCTGCTCTTCTTTGTGCCTCTTTAAAACAAAAATGACTGAACCACTGTGCACAATGACATTTATTCACAGTCAAAGTCAGCTCACCTTGTTGCCTCAGGTGTCAACTTTTGGCGCCCTTGAGTGCAGGTCTCCCAAATGTTGTTGGCCATATGGTTGCCTATAGCTGTAAGCACTTTTGTGAGTTCACTGGGCCAGTCGTCCAGGTCTAGTGAGCGCACGCGGGACAGGTGCGTCCCCAGGTTCCGGTGTATTCCCGAACACTCGATGCAGATTAGAGCACCAAGATTAAGACTCGCCCATGTTGGATCTGCAAGGAGACCGTAATGTTCTCATATACTGAACAATGACAGAGATCTCAACATACAGAATTTTATGTTGTTTACATTTCCACTACAAGACATTATTTCAGGACAGCACTTACTTGGTGCTCCACAGTCCACACAGAGGTCGTTCCCTTTGGCATTTCGAATGGCCTGCAGGGCAACAGCTTCACTTTGGCTGTTCCTTCGAGCCTGAGAGTTGAAAAGTAAGTCTATTATTTTGTAATATTACAGGGCAAACTGTTCATATGTATAGTATATTGCTGCCTAACATGATTTATGTATGTAGAATGAATCAGCATCCTTTTTGGTCTGGAAACAATCAAATTAACAAATTATTGCCATTTTATTTTAGCAGTAGGAAACTGTTAAAGGAATAATTCACAATGAAAATATGCTGAAAATCTACTCAAATGTAGCCTTACATCACTTGCTCACCAATGGATGTGAATGGGTGCCGTCAGAATGAGAGTTCAAACAGCTGATAAAAACATCACAAAAATTCACAAGTAATCCACACGACTCCAGTCCATCAATTAATGTCTTGTGAAGCGAAAAGCTTCGTGTTTGTAAGAAACTAAAATTTGTCTCTGGTGAAAAAGTCATCTCATATGAATCAGGAGAGAAATATGCACAGTTCAAGGACTGTTTACAAGCAAAAACAGTCCAAAACCGTTCTAATGGACTGCAGTCGCGTGGATTACTTGTGGATTATTGTGATGTTTTTATCAGCTGTTTATACTCTCATTCTGACGGCACCCATTCACTGCAGAGGATTCACTGGTGAGCAAGTGATTTTGGATGACCTGATGGTGAGTACATTTTCCCCAAATTATCATTTTAGGGTGAACTACTCCTTTATACAGATATATTGACCAGAGAAAATTTAAAAACATAAGTGCAAAAGTGTTCTCAAAAGCTTATAAAGGTTTGTGCAGTAAATGTTTAAATGATATTTCTCATATTGTCAGGCTGATAAAGATCAGATACATTTTTTATTGCCCTCTTTACCTTATTTCTGCTCTCACAGCTCTGCAGACTTGCAAGGATCTGGCTTTCGATGGCCTGAACCCAGGCGTCCCTGTCCTCTTGACTGTGGGCTTCGAAATGCCAGCTCTGTCCTGTGCTGGATATGATGATGAAATCTGCGCTCTCCTCTTCTGTTTGGGCGAGAGCAACAGTTATTTACACGAGAGGAAGGGATCAATAAAAACACCCACTGTGTCCTCTGCCTAATGTATCGTCTCAGTATAATTATGTGTTTGAGAGAGACAGGAACACAGACAGAAACACTCAGACCCATTTGCTGTAATCTAATGAAGTGACAAGAGATGGACATGGACACATACTGCAGAAAAGACAGCGAGACAGAGTCAGCCCAGCCACTCGTTTCATACATTCACGTTACCTGTTTTGTTAATGTTTCTCAAGCTACCAAAGCTTTTTAATTTCCACATTTTGCGCTTGGCTTGCGGTGCAAGAAATTAGTCCAGGGCGGCAGAGGATAAGAGGAAAGAAAGAAGTAAAAGAGATTGTAAAAGGACCTTAAAGGAAGCAATTAATCAGGCCCACATTGGAAAAGAGAGGAAAGCAAATTCACCTCAACTATTCACCATAGTACTAATAATGATTGCTTTATCAGTGAAACTGAATCATTGTGGTGTCTGGCAATCTTTCATAAATCTGATCTCTTACCCTCAGCCTGCCCAGCCGCTGCGTCTCCTTTCAAGTTAATACTTCTGTTTCGTTTTTTCTTCTTCCTGTCAGTCATTGGAGAAGATGGGATGTGGTCCTTTCCTAAAGGAGGACTTGTAGCCCCCTCAATACCCGAGTCTGTTAAGATGATACAAAAAAGTTGCCAGAAATTTCATTTCATTCAACATTTTCTGCAAAAGATTTGTAACCATTCTGATTATAATTCCACACCCAAAATACAGTCATATCTGTATTAATTATATAGAGTATATTTAATTATAATAATATTAATACAACAGCATTTTATAACATTTATTATTTTATTTATAAGGTATATTTCATATTTTATTTTTTAGCAATAAATAATATTTACAGTATCAAACATGCACATTAACATTGAATGTAACTAATAAAACTAATGCTGGCAGTCATGAACCTCTGTATTTAACTAAATATTAGGAAAAAAAATAGAATGATGCACTTTTGTCAACTTCATTGAGTAATATGAGTTGTATGAATTCTAAAAATGAACTGTCAAAATGAATAGATCTGCATATGAACCAACAACTGAATGTTGGAAATAAAGTGCTGATGAGCTACTGTCATTGTCCAGTTAGTAGCGTTTCTACTTTTAAAGGAATAGTTCACCCAAAAATGATCATTTTGTCATCATTTACTTACCCTCATGTCAAATCTGTATATGTTTCTTTCTTATGTTGAACACAAAAGAAGATATTTTGAAGAACCAAACAGTTGTTGGTCCCTACTGACTTCTATATTAGGGAAAGAAATACTATGCAAGTCAATGGGGACCAACTGTTTGATTACCAGCATTCTTCAAAACATCAGAAAGAAACTCATACAGGTTTGGAACGACACGAGGGTGTAAATGTTGACAAAAAGTTCATTTTTAGGTGAACTATTCCTTTAAATAGTTATTCTTCAACATTGTTACAGAAAGAATGAATGGAAACTTAAAATATTTACGTACCCACACTGAAGCCTTTATTAGACACAGACGACGGGCAACGTTTCACCTTCTGATCGTTATGAAATGACAAACCACTTCTTGACGCCTCTTCTACAGTCAGAAGATTTGCTGGGAAAAAACAAAACAAAACAGAAATCATGGCATTGGGATATCTTTCAATTTACTTTATTTGTGATCGAGTACATTTGAAAACGAGAGAGAGAGAAAAAAAAGTTTTTCATTTACATGTAGCTCCCCCTTCGGATGACTGCTTGTCTTTACCGAGTCCATTTACACCGGGCATGGGGACGAGAGTAGGGCCAGGGGACGGTCCGCCGGGAGTAACTGCGCGATGAAGACGCTTTCCTGGCACCTTCACTGTAACCCGCAATAAGTCCATCTCCTTACCTTGAGCGTTCTGCAAAAACTCCTGCAATCATACATAAATAGTATGAGCAATAATTACACAATCTAGAATACGCTGGTTCTTTTCTACAGCCAAAAATAGCACAACATAAAAGCTTTGGGGTTTTGAAATGGTTTTAGAAATACTATAATGCAAGTACCATTGATTTTTTTCAAACAAAAAAACCTAGGCCAACAAACAGAGTAATATTTGAAAACATTTTCTGGACTTTACACCCCATTACACCCAAATGACAAATCCACACCCAAAATATAATTATAAGCAATTACGATATAACAATATAATAGTGCTGTCAAACGATTAATCGCATCCAAAATAAAAGTTGTTTGTTTGCATAACGTGTGTGTACTGTGTATATTTATTATGTATATATAAATACACACACATTCATGTATATATTTTGAAAATATTGACATGTATTTACATGTCTATATTCATATTCATATAATTTATATTATAAATAAATATATTTAACACATAAAAATAACATTTTTCTGAAATATATACATACGTGTGTGTATTTATATATATACATAAATCTAAACAGTACACATACGTATCATACGTAAACAAAAACTTTTATTTTGGATGCGATTAATCGCGATTAATCGTTTGACAGTACTAAATATAACATAAAATTATTATATTATAGAATTCTATAATAGAATAATAATATTTTATACTGAGTATTTTCCATTTCACTTTTAAGTCAGTTCAACTTGATGTACTAAAATAACTAAAACTGAAATAAAAATGTATAATATATACTACTACTAATAATAATATAATATAATAACATAATAATATAAAAACAATACTATTAAATAATTAATAAAATAATTTAATAATTTTCAAAAAAAAAAATTAAATATGAAATAATAAAATTTAATAACAAATAAATTAAATAATAAATTTACTCTACATGCAACTAATAAAGCTAAAAAACAGCAAAATGCAAAATGTGATTATAAAAACAGAAGCGTACAGGAAGCATTTAGTGCTCTGTAAACAGAAAACCCTATGAATTGCAAAAGAGCCTTACTCACATTTATATTTGAATGATACATAAGCATGCCGTTGTTTGACAGCGTCACATACTTCTTCTTCCACTCCTTATTTAAAGAGCGTTCACTGCGTTTCCACAAAGTCCCCTAACAAAGAAAATGCATTCATTTTTTTCAGAATGCAATGAGATTCAGACATTTTAAAGTGTCTTCTACATGTCCAAACACTTTCTGGGGCCACACAGAAGTCAATGCTGACGTCTTACACTTACCTGTTTAATAGGAACTGATCGACTGCTCGTGTCACTTCTGCTATCAGAAACTCTTTTTTCAGAGTCACTCCCGCGACGGTTCTAAAATAACAGACACGTTAAATAAAGTACAGATGAGAGGAAGGTGAAACACATGAAGGAAGGAAACAGATGTGACTCATGAGATGAGGTGAATTTTAGAGTGACAACGAGAGTTCACATACAGAAACTAGGACTAAAGATACAGTCATGCTTCTGCTTTATTGTCCAGCATTTAAAGGTGAGGTGTGAAATTTCTGCACCAAAAAGAAAACAATGACTGCTTTCGAACCGGTTTCCCAGTCAACATCAAAAAATGACACACATCACCTCTGATATATCATTCAGATTAAGTCCAATTGTAGTTTAAAATATGAATGATATCAAATTTTCTGTACAGTTTCACTGGTGTTGCACAAAATCTACCTGGCAAGATTTGATACTCTTTGTAATGAGCTCAAAGAACTAACCGCAAATAAAGATGTCCGTCGTCGGGGCGGAATTCTTTGCGAGCCCCCGTCTCCACTTGCCCCACCCCGTATGTCTTTGTGACTTACCACAGGGGTAGAAGGCAAAGAGGAGGGGTAATCACTACTCTGACCCCCATTACTGGCCTAAGAGAGGAGGATGGATGGAGAGAAGAATGAGACAGAGGATGGAATGGTCAATGTTGTAGACAGATGGATGGAGACAAGAAAGGTTTCACAATCACTCAAAACAGTCGAATACTCAACAACAGGAGTGTAAAAATGTGCGATGCATTGGTCTGAAAATTGAATTGAATACATTTAAAAATGTTATAATTTATAATTGATCTATAATAAAATATAACTGTGTAATTTCTTGCCCAAGAAAGTTATTTTAACTATTATAAATTATTATAATTATTTATGTAATTAAAGTTCATACCACAGTATTGAAATAAAATTCAACCAAAATGTGACTTTCTGCACAGCATATAATTAAGCAAAGAATATTTAATGAATCAGATCAGAACATTTTGCCAAAGCAAATTTTTACACTCCAACAATACTCAGCAATATTGACAGAACAACACCATCACGGTATTTAAAAGTGTCAATCTCATGAAGAAATGTCCAGGTCATATTTAAAAAATAAATAAATAAATAAATAAATAAATAAAATAAAATAAAATGAATTAATGAATGAATAAATAAATAAATAAATAACTAAATGAATGAATGAATAAATAAATAAATGTAATGCAAAATATTATGTTATGTTTAAGATAAATTAATATATATATATATATATATATATATATATATATATATATATATATATGTGCAATTCATTACATATATTTAAGTGTTTAATTTAATTTGTTTAGGTGACAATTTTCTCCCCAAATTTGAAATATTATAGAAAAAAAAAGCTAAATTTAATTTAGTATGAGAAATAATAAATGCTTACAATTTTATTTCACAAATGTACTTTTTTACATTTACATCTTTTTTGCATTACAGTAATGACAATTAGATTTTTTCCCCGTATTTAGAACTGAAAGAAAGGAGAAAGTGACCCAGACATTTTTGCCAGCTTTCATGACACTCATCCAAGCATCAGACAGACTCATGAGGCCTGAGATACCTGTCCGGGCCCTGACACTGGAGTCGAGGCCCCTGAGTGACTCGGGGAGTTTGGGAGAGATTTACAGGAGGCCAGAAGGGCCGCTTGCTTCTTGGCAGCGACAATCTTGTGAGTCACTAAGTGGGAAACAAGATTTTCCAATCAACACTTGCATCCTGTTCTAAAGTACTGTGCTATTTTAGCCCCTATTTTGAGACGAAACTCACTTTCATTAAATACTCTGTCCACGTTAAGTCCATATGTGGCACAGGTCTCAAAATAAGTGCAGCGACGCACATCTATACACAGCTGCTGGACTCTCTTGTCCTCAATCACACGTGCATTAGTGCTACTAATCTTATCTGCGGAAAGAAAAACAAACATAGAGTTTGTATGTAACGTCATATCGCTCAATATATCACCCCGAAACCAAGACAAAAGTTGCTCTTACCTTGCGTTCCAACCGCTATAATGGGGATTTCTGCTATGTTACGATGTGCGCTTAGCTCACTGTAGTTCTTGTACACATCCTGGAAACTTGCTTCATTTTCCAGACTAAAAACTAGGATGACGCCATCGAGCCAGTTGCAGATCTACAATCACAAATTTAGGAATGAAAAAGAGGAAAAAAAGGAATAGATTTTTAAGGAATGGTTCAACCAAAAATGAAAATTTGCTGAAGGTTAATCACCCTCAGATTTGGAGAAATTTTGCATTCATTATAGCCAGAAGCAATGGTTTAAAGTTAATATGCCTTAATGATGGATTTGTTTCTTATAAACATGTAGCATTTTGCTTCACAAGATGTTAATTGATGGACTGCAGTCATGTGGATCACTTGTGGATTATTGAAGTGTTTTTATGAGCTGTTTGGACAGAGGGTTCATTGGTGAACAAGAGATCTAATGCTAAATTTCTCCAAATCTGTTCTGATGAAGAAACAAACTCCTCTACATCTTGGATGGTTTAAGGGTGAGTGGATTTTCAGCAAATATTTTTGGGTAAACTATTCCTTTAAAGCAGAATACACTACTGTTCAAAGGTTTGAGGTCAGAAAAGTTTGATTTTTTTTTTCAGAATTCAATACTTTTATTCACGAGAATGCTTTAAATTGTTCAAATGTGACAGTAAAAATATCTATATTATATTGTTACAAAAGATGTCAATTTCAAATAATTGCTTTTCTTTTGAACTTTCTATTCATTAAAGAATCCAGAAAAAAATGTATCAAATTTTCTGGAAAAAAAATGAAGCAGCTGTTTTCAATGTTGACAATAATAAGAAAAGTTTCCTGAGCAGCAAATCAGCATATTAGTATGATTTCTGAAGGATCATGTGACAATGAAGACTGGAGTAATGATCCTGAAAATTCCGATTTGGAATAATAATTCACATTTTACAATATATTCAAATAAAAAAGTTATTTTAACTTGTAATAGTGTTCTACAATATTACTGTTTTTGCTGTATTGTTGATCAAATAAATCCAGCCTTGGTAAAGCTGACTTTTTTTTTTTTAAAGTTACTGAATCCAAACTTTTGAATGCTAGTAAAAATTTCTCTTTGTTTTAAACTTGTCAATTTTCATCTTTTGGCATTATAAGGCCCCAAAATATACTCTACATGAATATGTGCATGCAAATATTTCTTGCTACGCAAGCTCAATTTCATGCGTCATTCAAAATGTGTCAGAATTCATAATAAAACATAAGAATGCAAAATTCTTATTATTTCCTATATTCGCTATTACATAATTGCAAAAATTCTTCTTCAGTTTCTAGTTAAACACATCTGGTTTAATGGGCCAGACAACTTGCTGGTGGTTTGTTACCGCCACACTACTGTTAAGCATAAAAAAGAGGAAGATGCAAACTTAAGCCAAATATTTTTGTCTTGCATACTGTGTTTCTGTCTCAAGTGTACTTTGCAGAAATGAACACACCTGTGCACTTGGTGGGCCAGATTCCTCTCGGATCAGCAATAAATGACTCTGTCCCTCCACCAGCACCTCTTTTTTATATCTTCCGCCTTCCAGAGAAGAAAAAGAGGACAAAAGTGAAAGATGAGATGACAATAACCCCCCTAAATGGTTAAAATGACAGTCCTCATAGCAAATATGAGAAACAACAAAGTTCTCACCCTCATGCGACTCAAGTGGAAGATAACTTCCTGTGATGAATCTGTTTACCAGAGCAGATTTTCCGCTGCGAAGGCTACCCAGAACCCCCTGTATGCAGCAGAAAGATAATATTCTTACTTCAAAAAACAAAATTTATATCAGTATGACATTGTTGAGATCTCATCTGAAACTCCTGAGGACACATTTGAGACTACTAGGGTCTTTTCTCATGAGAAGCATAAGCAGGATTTAAGCAAAAACCTCCGTTTATCCTCTTTTAATTTTGTTGGTGTTTAGAAGAAACATTTTTGGATTTTAAAGAGATCTCATTTGAGATTTTTTTCTCCTAGAGGCAAAGATGTATCCATTAAAAAGAAATCTTTTTATTGCACTTAACCAACTGAAATATTGTTTTCATAGATGTATGCCTAAAATGATTTGAAATTGTTGTTTACATGCTTAAGGAATTAAAAAAATAAATAAGTGTTTTTCTCACCAATCGCAGTTCAGGAATAGCACGAGTTAGCGTCCATTCCTGGCTATTGGCACAAGATGCTGAAAAATAACAAGTCAAAGTTAAGCCATAACTTCAAATCAGTGACAAAAACACCTCTCCCCCATGCTATGACACTGCAGTATGTTTGAGAGGCTTTTAATGTGTTTGTGTTTTAATGTGTTGCAATGCAGTTTCTAAGTGGTTTTGGGTGGTTTCCAAAGTAAAAAAAAAAATCTGTCCCCAAGTTGTATATTCTATATTTAACAGGGCGACCCCTTTTGACAAAAGTGTTGGGGTTAGTTTTACCTGCAGTCACCGAACTCTCTAAATATATCATATTCTTATGAAGCCGGACAACTTTCTATATTACAGTCATTAGCTCTGCACAACAGGAAGCAGGCTATTTCGGATTGAATTTGGATTTTTTTCAAGCTTTTAAACACTCCTGGGAATTCATGTGATCATCACCAAACTTAGTCAACATTACACCAAAACAATGAAGACGCCGAAACAGTCTTTTGATATCTTGAAAGGTGTTGCATTGGCATGGTATTAAACCAATGACAAAAAGAAGGTAAACAGGAAGAGTCTCATATCTAATTCAGATTAATTTGGGGTTCTATATTTGGTCATATTCTAGTCTGCATTAGAGGTGCTTAGCAAGCACCACTAATAAAAGTACAACAGAAAAATAGATGAATGAATCATATAACAGAAAATGGAATGGGATATGTGCTGATTTTTGAATATTATGTCTCGGTAGGTCTTGGTTTTCCAAAAAAGATCTCTCATATTGATCTACGGCTTAAATCCCCTCGTTCTGACCCTTGACGTCAGTGACGTGAAACTTCAGATGACTCACTTACAGGAAGAGCGAGTTTGACACGATTTTATGATTACACGGTGATCACAACACTCACTGTGCAGCAGAATTAATGACCTTATCACGTCACGTCTCACCACGTTATTTTTCGTGACTATCAAAGTCAGTTCAGGCCTAAGGCTGCGTTCTGTTTCTTAGACCAATCTGTGTCCATTTAAACACAGATCAGGCGTTGCCCTTCTGTTGCACATTTCTATGCTGCATCGAAGTGCATTTTGATTGCACCGTAGCCTCGGATGACGGTTCATCTGGAGGTGTTATAAATCTCTGATAATTCACAGGGCGTGAAGGACTGCAGGTGTATCCGTGCAGCAGCGAGCATGGAGCTCCCACACCCCTCTCAGCTTTATACTGGAAGTCTCAGCACACGCTCGCTATTTTTCACCAGCGGTTCAGACCCGGCACCCAGTGATAGACGGGCATGTCACCTCATTTTTTTGTGTGCCTTCACAGCTGTGGGTGCATCAAGCGGTGGATGAGATGCTTTTGTTCGGTGCAATACACCGTGGACTGATTAAAGCAACTCACGACGCACAGATGCAGGAGTTCACGGCTTACGATCTGAGTTGGCACTCGTGTCGTTTGCAGTTTCCTCTCTCACGCGCCACCCACGACACCACGGAAGAGGTTTAACCCCCTCCGAATTCAGCGCAATTCTATGAGGTCATTGTACGGCAGGGCACATCAGGAGTCGAGCCAGTGCAGTTAGACAGTGCGATCCTTATGTGCCATATACCACACGCCACCCCCTCCATCTAAACGGACGCTCTATGTGTCAAATTCTAAAGCTGGTCTCTCTCGTTTTCAAAAGGACCCCTCCTCGCATACCCTCACTCTCATTCATTTCATCTATGGCTCGCTCCCTGGCATAACACAGCCACACAACAGGCAACTCTCTCAGCCCTCCCTGTTGCCATGACAACCCCACCTCCAGCCGCTGCTTCTGTTCAGTCAGAGAACACATACGTAAATATTTTTGTGTGCGCATGCGTTGTGTGTACAGACACATCAGACCTTTTGCTCATAGGATATAGACCACACACCCCTATACTGAGTTGTGCAATTGAGCAATTACCAATTATATCTTAGCAAATGAGGAGCCTAATTATCAAATCTATATTGTCGAGAAATATAGACGTTGTCTGAAATAAATCCTTTGTTCAACAAGCTCTGAATATAAATGAGTTGAAGGCATCTCTGCAACATTAGTAGCAAAACCGACTTACTTCGCTCGGGTGGGTTTGAAATGCATGTGGCAAAAGTGAAGCTTATCCATCCAGCTGCCTGTGGATTCAGATACTGCCTGCGTCTAAAACCGATGCTTCACCTCCAGTTTAGAGTGCTAAAATTCATGGCTGGATATGGTTTGAAATTAAGAGGCTGGTGATGAAAGGATTGAAGCTTCCATGAAAGAATGAGATCAGAATACAGGAAGTGGGTGGAACATCAAAGATGGGATTAGGATGTTGGGCAAAATTATGCTGCCTGTGGCATGGGTATTATCAAATTTGTTTCCCATTCCAATTTTTCCAGTGCAGAAACAGAAACAGTAGGGGGTGGTTATAAAGAAAAGACTAGGATGCTTTCAGCGTCTTAAATCTACATCCCTAGGCATTAGAATTAATAAAACCAGAATTCCCCTAAATGTGTGTATAGACATCCACATGTCAGTTTTTAAAATGAATGTGAACTTAAACAAGAACACACTATATCAGTTGAATAAATAATAAAAAGTGTCATCAGTCCTCATCATTCCAAACATGTATGACTTTCTTTCTTCCTTGGAATACAAAAGATGTTTTTAAAAATTCCTTTTTTCCAGACAATAAAAATCAGTGGGGTCCAATATTGTTTTAGACTCTTTCACTGCATGGATTAAAACACTTTTTAAAAAAAAAAAAAAAATCTCCTTTTGTGTTCCAAGTGATTTGGGTTTAGAATGGCACCATTTTGGGGTGAACAATCCCTTTACTGTAAATGTAGTATTTAGAAAACTTGTAGATGCATTGCAGACGTTCATATACAAGGAAGCCCTCATTTACAAAATGTGAAACAATCCTACTTCTACTTATCTGAGAGTTTGAGTTGTGTATGGATGAGTAAGTCATGTTCTCCTACCTTCTTCCTCACTGGATTCCCTCTGAATGGTGCTATAGACCGGGGTCACAATGGTTGCACTGGTTGCAACTGGAGTGCTCTTGGTAAAAATGCCACTAATAAATCTTAGCATCTTGCGGTCACGTGCTGAAGCCCCCTGGGACTGAGCTGTTCTAAAGTCTGCTACCATTTGACCACCTTTGCACTTCAGGAGGTCCTCTGACAGACAGTTCAGGTCACTGTTGTCCAAGGTACGACTCTTTCCTTTGCGTTGAGGCTTGGTAATCAAGGCGACAGAAGTCGGAAGAGATGTAGATCCTGCCTTTAATCTCTCAGCTCGAGGGCTTTGGGTTCGCATGGCTATGATGTCCCCTTCAGTGGGCCTCTTCATCCCAACACCCAGGTCTTCATCGCAAGGTTTCACTTCGCTTACAGCCCACGATGCCCGAAAAGATCCAGGAGTCGGGCTAGTTGGGGACTGGATCCTGGTCCGACTGTCCTTACGGTCAAGGCTCTTGGAGGAGGCATGGATGCTCTCTCTGGACTCCTTGAATTCACGGCCACCGCCGTGAGCTTTAAGGAGTGACACGGGCCGCTGGGTCGCACGGACCGGGATGTCACCAAGATGCCTGGCTACATCCCGGGGGAAAGAGGTTTGAGGCATTCCAGTGGACTCTCTGGCTCTTCCATTCTCCGTGGTGGGTGAGAGCATTGATTTTTGGGGATGAACACCATCTGCAAAAAGTGCCTTGTCCTCCCTTGGGCTTTGGAGTATTTCCTGTTCCACTGAGAATTTGACAGATTCTCCAGCTTCCAGCTCAACAGCCTCACCCATTTTCTGCCGTTCCTGGCCCTCATTATTGGATTCAGCGTGCTTGAGATGTTTCGCTCCATCAGAATCGTACACTGCTCCCCCCACAGCTGGCCTGGACCTCTCCAACTCATTCTCCTCAGTGGTTTCTACCTTCACCAGCGTGAGGGAGATAAGGTAGGTGGTTTTTGACTGTGACGTCCCGGTTCGGTTCATGTGGTCCAGAATTTCTCAACAGACCAAGGACAGAAAATAAATTCAAAGAGTCAAATAATCTTCTTCTTCGCTTGTTCAATGCCTTCCACAGCAGAAAGAAATCACAGAATAAGACAATTCAGGCAAGTATGTCAAAAAGAAGTGAACCGTGACCTCGTTCCCTAGAGTGGGAAAAAATTTAGCTAATGTCCTTTGTGCTCTTTCACACCTTCATGTTTCTTCCCAGATTTCATCCTATTCATTTTGCTGTCCTCTCACACCTATTTTAAGCATGCAGACATGTGCCCACCTCTCCACACCTGCATGAAAAGCATGCTCCCGATTCCATTGACTACATTCAACAAGAGGCAGATTTGAAGGCAAAAATGACAATGCACGAGATAGAAACAGGATCGAAAATTCCTTCAAGGACGACAAAGAGTAAAATTACATCTGGGAGACATGCAGAACTGGTAACCTCAGATCAAGGCACATCGTTTCACCAACCTGCTCCACGGCGTGCGCAGGAGACGCTGACAAACTGAAGAATCAAACTGGGGAGTCAGTCTACATGCCACATGGATCGGTGCAAACGTTCACGGCAAGTCCACAGAGAGAGATCCCAGTGTCCCCACACAGAGTCTATCCATCACGCCTCCGGTGATCGGTGCGTCAAGCAGTCGGGGATGTCAGTAAAGCAGACACGCAAGACAATCATGCTTCGTTCTAGAGAGGAAGCTGCATCTCACGCCAAAGGTTTAGACGAGTCACGCATCATGAACAAGGGTCCCTCAGATCTCTCCAGTGGAAGGTCTTCTTCAAACCCACGCAGAATGGCACCGTGCAGGAATACCCTGCTCTCTCCGTCTCCTGCTTCTCTCTCTCTCTCTCTCTACCCTTGTCACCAGCCAGACAGCTCCCAGCCCCTGCTTTCCACAGCCTGCTACCCCCTCCTCTCGCTCTCCCTCCCTCCCGCTCTTTTCTCTCACTCGCACACTCTCTCCTGCTTAAAAAGCGAGAATCAGTGATGTGTTGAGGAATAAAGACAGACTGTAAAACATTGGAGGTTCTGACACGGAAAGAGGGTCAACCGCACAAGAAAAACACAAATATGTGGTTACGTGCAAAGCTAATCGAGACTGACACATCAATCAAGCAAATTTTGCACCAGTGCCGTATCAGGCAGCAATGTGCCACATATCACAGTCACAGTCAGTACAGTGATTCAGGAGCCGCCGTGTCCCCCCACCTTTTCTTTCCTAGACACTGAGCTTGCTTGTTACCAAGGTATTCCGAGGCTAAACTCCTCCTCCTTCATGCACTGATTCCATCTAGTTTCTGGCTCCCATTCGCTATCTCCATATCTTACCCCCTGCTCTGTGTACTCACTGTCCTTGCCAAGGTGTGTATGAATGAGTAGATGATTGTGTGAGGGCATGCAATATTATTGACAAATTTATTGACTGATCTGTTTGTCAAGTGGGCTTGATTAAATTGTAAATTGAGTAAATACTACACTCGAATTGATTCAATACACTCTTAGAAAAAAAGGTACAAAAGCTGTCTCTGGTGCAGAACCCTTTCAAAAGGTACTAATATGTATCTATAAGATATTAATATGAACCCGTTAGGGTACAAAGGTGTACCTTTTGAAATTTCGCCTCAGTGACAGCTTTTGTACCTTTTTTCTGAGAGTGTAGCAGGGATGAGAGTAAAAAAAAAAAAGCTGTCCCATGCAAGACTATTTGGCTGTCTGGAGGAAAAAAAAAATACATCACCGCATTGAAAT
>JAFVLL020037272.1:20000-28541 GCA_021397915.2 Tor tambroides | reverse complement strand
TACAATCATGAACTCTTTATCCATCTCAGTTAGAACATTTTGTTCAACAACACTTTTAAAAATAAAGTCACCCATAACCCTCTCATCTATTTTCCTTTCAGAGTAAAGGTTTTGATAAAAGGAGTGGATATATGAAATTAGATCCTCTGTTTCGGTTATGACTTCATTATCTTGATTTTTTAATTGTTCTATAACAGTCTTGGACCAAAACACTTTCCTAAAAAAGTATCGGGTACACTTTTCATTTGATTCAATATGTTGTATTCTACTTCTTATAATAAAAACTCATACTCTGATCTGTGTAAATGTCTGAAATTCTTTTTTTTTTTTAATATCATCTACCATGTTAAAACCTGAGTGGGCAATAGTATAGAATTGTTGTAATTTCTTTTGATAAAATTTACATACAAGAGCTTCTTTCCTTTTAATTTTTCTACCTTCTCTTATAAATAATTTGTTTGTTCTAATTTTAAAGTCTTCCCACCATTCACCAACTGACTTGTATAATGGCTGTAAACTTTTCCATTGATTAAATTTTTCATGTCGGGATACTACTTCCTGATTGTCCAATAAGCTAGTATTTAATTTCCATAACCCAGTACCTTTCACACTTATCCCTCCCAGAACCAACTCAGCATCCACCTTAACATGGTCAGAGAAAAAAGCTGAATTTATCCCCAAATTCAGTACTGTTATTTGAGGTGAAGTAAACAAAAAAAATCGATTTTGGAAAAGCTATGACCATTAGACCAACTGTACCCAGGACTATCTGGGTTTTTAATTCTAAAAGTTTCCACTAAACCAAAATCTTTTACTAAATTGATTAAATCTTGGGAGCTTGAATCGAGTGAGACATTCGAGCTAGATCTTAGATCTGGCCACAATAAAAGGCCACTCTAAAATCAAGTCAAGTCAAGTCGAGCTTTATTGTCATTCCGCTACATGTGGGGGCATACAGTGGAACGAAATGTCGTGTCTCGTAGGACCACGGTGCTACTTAAATAAACTTAATATAAACAAACAACACAAGAGTAAGAACAATTTTTCAAAACCTATAAATAACTAACTTACTGAAAGCAGTAATCTAACTATACATATACTATACTATACATACACTTCAAATTTTCAGCAACAATTGTCATTTTTAAGAAGGTTTAGGTTGTTTGGCAAAAATCAGAGAATTCTGTTCTTATTTTATCAAGCAGTTCTGGGTAGTCTGTTAAATTATTGGATGCAAGATGGGTATGCCAGTCTTTCGTTTGTCAAAATCACAGTGTGCACATCTTTTTAAACTTGCTATGACAGTTATGGGTGTAAAGGAATATACATCACTTCAAACCATTTTGTTTTAGGCTGAACACAAACTTCCTGAAAAGGACATAAAAGTAAAACTCCAACTCTTTAAATTTTGAGTCCTTTTAATTCAGTTAGAAGGTCTTGTCATGATGTATACATATTCTATCATACATACGTCTTCAGAATAAATGATAAATTCACAGGTCACCAAATGTGAAATTTGGAACACAGTGAAATGTAAAACTTATGCTAAGAAAATTGACCACCTAAAGCAGTTGAAGTCTCAAGTGTATTTGCGTTTGCATGGCCATAGCAAAGGCGCAGTCAAACAAACTGAATAATAACAGTACACCTAAGCCTTGTTCAGGGAAAATGTTTACAAAAGGACATCACAATGGGTTGGGAAGATAGGAATAACATTCTATATGCCAAAAGCGGACACTTTGTCTGTTCAAGTAATGTCGGAAATATTGTATTTTTCGAGTTGATCGCACATGAATCCAACCACAAAATTGTACTTATCAGTTGGAAATTCAGGATATCATTTTTAGACCAGAGTTTCTGAATTGGACATGTCAGTGAGAAAACATGCAGACGCAATGGATGCAGCATCTTTATTTAAGGTAAATTTATTCTTTTTTTTCCATTTATAGTAAAACTGAAGTGGAAAAATTAACAATTACTATAGAATGTACAGAGCTGTGAAACATTGTTTGCCTCCACCTTTATTTCTTTTGATTTTGTATATATTTCATAATAAATAGTTTCAGAAATGAAAACAAAGTCTAACATAAAACAAAGGCACCCTGAGTAAACACAAAATACAATTTTTAAATGACAGTGTTATTTATTGAAGCAAAAACGTTATCTAATACCAGCTGTGCATGTGTGAAAATGTATTACTAAATCCATGATACTGCATTCATAATGGGGTTAACTGAACTAATTGCAACTACTGCCAGACCTCTTCAAATTAAATCAAATTAAATCAACACTTACATGAAAACTTTTTCAACAGCAGGATGTTGGTTAAATAGGTCGTACTCAGTAACACACTATACCAAAGGTGAAAGAAGTTCCAATTCCAGTAATGTTGAAGAAGAAAAAGAACCAGAGTGAGAGCTCTTATCTTCAAATGAAAAAAATCTTGGTATAGTAAGTAAACCCTACCAGAAATGACTGATCTTCTAAAATTCCTCCAAGAGAACAGTGACATTTCCTGTGACATGACCATTCAGGAAGTTGCAAAAGACCCAAGGACAATACTGAAGAAACTGTAGGCCCCTCTTGCATCAATAAAGGTCAATGTATTTGACTCAAAACTGCTATCCCAGTATTTAATGCTTGTCTGAAATTTGTCAAATTGTTTGCAGGATGGGGGTGCCATTACATCTGATGTAAACCAAATACAGAATTCCTCAAAAAAGAACATCATATCTATGGTCAAACATGGTCGTGGCTCTGTGCTGGTGTGGAGATGCTTTGCTGCTTCAGGGCCTGGCAGCTTGCGATAATTGAAGGAAACGTGAATTCTGCTCTCTAACAGAAAATCGTAAAGGAGAATGTCAGGTTTTCAGTCTGTACTCAGAAGATCAAGCTCAACATGATTATGCAGCAGGACACTGAAAACTCTCCAGTGTGGCTGAACCAAAGCAGTTCTGAAAAGAAAAGTGGGCCAAACTTCCATCACAGTGCTGTGAAAGACTAATCTCCAGTTATCAGAAGAATTTGGTTGCAATTATTGCTGCTGAAGGTGGCACAAACATTTTAAGTTCAAGGGAGCAAGTCACATGGCTGATAGCTGTTGGATTTTTTTAGCTTAAAAAAAAACGTTTAAAAAAATGTTTACACTCAGGTTGCATTTGTTTTGTTTGCTTCTGAAGCTGCATACAGGCAGGGATTTATTATAATTATTTTTTATTGTATTTTATTTTTAAGGAAAGTGCTTTGAGTGCTTGCACACTGGCTGACTGAGTATTTCAGTCCACAAAGGCAGATATCTCTGATTATTAAATCTGTCATACCATCATCATCTTATCAGATTATGGGAGGAGTTTAGGACCAGTAAATGAAGTCACCAAAGCCTATTATTTTACAAAATAGCAACAGAAATGAGGCATACTGTGTTTGAATATTGAGCTAGAGCTTAACCTATACATTCATGAATGCTATGTGCTAGCAACAGTGAAAATGACTTTAGCCTTCAGATTAACAAATAAAAAAAAAAAATCAAAATAAACTTTTTTTATTTGTTTACAGAAAGGAATAAGCAGAACAAAAGCAGAAGCTGTTGAGTATAACCAATCTAATTGTTGCACACTATCAAAGACCATATCACAAATATAATGCCATGTTTCCCCTTAGCAAAGCATAGTTTAGGTATCAAAAAAAAAAAAATCTACTAATGCAGCAAATCGTTCTCGCAGTGTTTTAATGCATTAGCAGATTTCTTTTTGATGCCTAAAATATATATAAACATAACCTGGTGGTCCCTCCAATATTGAGAAAAAGCATATAAGCCAATTGCAGATACAACACACTAGTATTTAAACACACAAAAATGGTTTAGCAACGTGTCACGATCAGGGTTGAAACACATTTGTTACACTGGGCATCAGTGATGCAGGAAATGGTACATTTCTTTCTGATAAAGAAAAAGCAGCCAACAAATGGGCTAGCAACAATGCACAGCTAGACCAACTATATAATCTTCTGTGTTTAAGCTCAAATAGAATCAAAGTATAGCATGAGGATGTGAGTTTGTATGGTATGAGACCGCATTTCATAAATCGCCCAATTAATCCAGGAGTGGTATATACATCATTTTTACAAAGCAAATGTTAAACAAACAAACAAAAATGCATGGTAACAGGTTTGAACTGTTAAAACAGTCTTGCTTAACACAATACAAATAACAGACAAAATATTCTCTTAGAATTTTGTGATTTAGTTTTCTTTGTGCCTTCTCAGCTTTTACATATTACTTTATTGCTTTTCATTAAAAAGCAAATAAATTGGCTCAACATAAAACAATTAGCTTCAAATATTCAAATTACTGGTTAAAATGAAGAAATATCATCAGCACAGTTACATTCAGATATAGTCATAGTTTTTATCCCACCAAGTGAGGTATGAAAAGAAGATGAGAGAGATGGTGACAGAATGGTCGTTAGTTTTAGGGTGCATGTCCAATATATGCATCTTCTCTGTCTTCATCTACTGAAGGGTCTTCTGGGTCCCTCCTTTGATTGGCTGCTCTGTAAGTGGAAAAACGACTCATGAATTAAACATTTACTTTCAAACATAAAACAAAGAAACCTGCACATGAACATGAAGTTAAAACTTTGGAGTCGCTAAATCAAGATAAATATATAAATGTAATGGTGAGTCACAGGGCCCTGTTTTAAAAGTGGTAGACCATATACACAAAGGTTTGGAATTTTGTGCAAGTTTGTGCAAAATGCAATGATCATTTGTGCCTTACTTACCTGCTAACATGTATGTTACATTCTGATGTATGCTATTATTTTTTACCAAGTAACTTTGGACATTGTAGGTAAGTTCTATAGCTCATTTAGCTTATTGTTTTAGGCTTCTTTTAATTTTGTTTAGTTTCTCATAGGCACCTACTCATTCATTTAGTGAATTTTAAAAGAGACTTGCTTTTGCTAAAGACAAATACACAATTAAAATAACATACTTTTAATTAATTCAGTTGTGTTGAATATAAAGTATTCAAAATGCATGCAACACAATACGTCTCAGTTGGTGAGGAAGCACACAAGAGATTACCTTGGTTCCCCGAGCACAGAATGAGATGCTGCATCGCTATCTGACACTATGGGAACACCCTATCAGGGCTCTACATTTACTTTTATATTAGGAGCACTTGTGCTCCTAATTTAAAAAAAAAAAATAGGAGCACAGTCAAAAAAAACAGGAGCACCTTGATCATATACAAAAATTTGCCTTCCCATTATGAGGTAATAGGCCTGCTTGACAAAGCGATTTACAGGTGCATTTATTTTTAACTTTGTAATGGCATTGAAAGTATTTCAAATTCAAAAGTGTATTTTTATAAGCTTTTTTCAAAATTTATAATTAAAACAATGGAATAAGAAAAATAAGTTACAGATCAAATAAAATCAGTATTAACAAAATTAATTTGCACAGAAGCACAGAAGAACACCAAAGTGGCATGTGAGTATATTTACAGACATTTAATGAGGCTCAGAGGTGGCATGAGTGCAATTAAATTCATAAATTCATGTTGAGATTAATGTTTTAAATATAATCTTTTGAACATAGAAATATTCAATGATTTAAATAACTGAAATGATACTTTAAAAATGAAGTTAAACCTGCCAGTAGGTGGTGGCAATTCATCGATTTTATCACTGAATCATTCATTCAATTGATTCGTTCGAACAGCTGATTCATTCAGGAACGAAGCAAGTGACTGTCTTTATGAATGAGTAACTGAATCATTGACTAGATTCATTTAAAAACACGTTCATTCACAAATGAAACAACGATGTGTTTGAATGGAGATGTGCAACGGTTTTGTTGTTTACGGGGCAGTCATGGCCTAATGGATAGAGAGTCAGACTTGTAACCCAAAGGTCGTGGGTTCGAGTCTCAGGTCTGGCAGGGATTGTAGGTGGGGGGAGTGAATGTCCACCACTCTCTCCACCCTCAATACCACGAATGAGGTGAGACCTTTGAGCAAGGCACCAAACCCCCAAACTGCTCCCTGGGCTTGGCCACACATCACTTCCTTTCCTGACTTTGTTTGAAACCATTTTCATTGACAAAATAGAGAAAAATCAGGCAACAGTGTTATAGTCAGACAATGTAAATTTATAAAATAAAGTTTATAAAAACTTTTTGTTAATATTTTACTGAACTGATGTATTAAATCAATATCACATTTGCAAACGCCCTTAATTTACATTACATTTACAGTTATTTAGCAGACATTTTTATCCAAAGCGACTTACAATACAAAAAAAGCAAAAAGCGAAAGTACAAAAGTGACTTAATCAATAAAAGCTGGCACTCATCTTAGTTCATTTCGATCTCACAAAGTTCCATTATAATCAACGAAGCTCTCTACACTGTACAATGAATCTTTATTTACACATTATCTACACTTTGTTTGTTATAATGAGAGGATTCGTGAGCTTGCAGAACTCCACACTACAGAGAGTGGATTCTTATTAACATTGCGTTCAAAGAATTAACAGATATGTCAGTGATCCATTACTCAACTCTGAGAGTAAAAGTAAAACACAAAAAGATGTAAGTAGAGATCTTTGAAGCTCCCCTCAGTGCAAACACAAATATGCTGGTCAGGTCAGTCGCACTTGTGCTTCTAAATGTGTGTGTGTGCGTGCGCGCGCGTGTGTGTGTGTGTGTGTGCGTGCATTTGTTCACTACTCACTGCTGTGTGTGTGCACTTGGATGGGTTAAATGCAGAGCACCAGTTTCGAGTATGGGTCACCATACTTAACAATACATCACGACTTTCACTTTTTTTTTTTTACTGAGCGGACTTTGGACTGTTCTTTTGTTTTATGATTGTTTGCCGCCTGCCTTGACCATCGCCTGTGTTTTGGATTTCTCTTTTGCCTTGTCCTGGATATTGTTGTTTGCTGCTGTTTGACCCTGCCTGCCGTACATGTGAAATGCTTTTTACAGACCGTTTCATTAACAAAAACAACAAACTTTTTATTAGGGTTGGGAATCGAAAATCGATACTTAGGTCAAATTACTTTAAAAACATACAAATTACAAGATCGATTCCTTTGTTCTTTATTTTCTTCATCTGTGAGGACCCGACCTAGCGATTTGCCAGGACTAATCTAAGTGCTCCAAAGTTTGGCTACATTTGACATCAGAAGCCAAAAAAAAATCTAAGTATAATATCTGTGATAGCTAAACATGTTGCAAGAGAGGTGTCACCACCAACATGACAAAGCACTTTAATTAAATAGATCGTGTACACGATTCAAACACCAACGTGATTATATTCCTAAATTACAATGATTCGTCTGTTTCATTCCTCAAACTTTGACGTGTGCGATCATGACTTTGTAATCACTCTTGGTTTGTCCGTGCAGCTTACGATCACACCAGTGTGATTTGAACATTTAAATTTTCGTTTGCGCTGCTGTTGACCTAAAGAGAGCAGCTGTCATCTGTCATGAATGAAACAGCTTAACAGCCTTTTCAACCACACAGTATCATTAATGATACAGAATAACAACAAAAATCAATTTATAACTTTTTGAAATGCATTTTTCTGGATTTTTTTTGTTGTTATTCTGTCTCTCACTGTTCAAATAAACCTACCATTAAAATTATAGACTGATCATTTCTTTGTCAGTGGGCAAACGTACAAAATCAGCAGGGGATCAAATAATGTTTTCCCCCACTGTACAAACATTCAAATCACAGGAGTACTGGGATAAAAGTTTATAGTTCAGATATAAACTCTGATGTGTACAGTAGTGATTGTAATAGAGTAAATCACCATTTGAAAGTAATTAGACACTTCAAATGAAGATTTATCGATTACATTGTCACGCCAGTAGGTGGCGAAAAGGAGCTGTTAAAATGTATTTGTCTTTGAATCACACAAGAGATTCGTTCAAGAACACTGATTCATCCAGTAATGAAACAAGTACATCTTCAGTGAGTCATGAATCATTCATTCATAAATTACATGTGATTTTGTTTAGTTGTCTAATGTTTTTTCTTCAGAATCATGAGAGAACCACAACTTCCATTGGGGAAAAACCCCCCAAAAACTCAATTTATCCAGAATCATGCTGTTCTATTTTGCACACAAACAGCTCTTAAAGAGTCCAGTTTTTATGTAGCCTGTTGATTTTTGTTCATGGTACTCAACTGCAACTAAAAGGTTTGCAAAAAGAGACACAGGATAAATGTTTGATATCATTATTTAATCACATTGGAATCGAAACTGGGAATCGATAAGCAGAATCGGAATCGGAATAGGAATTGATCAAATTCAAACGAAACCCAACCCTACTCTTTATATCTCTTGGAAAATACAGCGCTGAGTTCAAACAGATGATATAAATGAACGAACATACCTGAAACAGTTTGAGCTCTGTCTGTCTGTCTGTCTGTGTGTGTGTGTGTCTCATTGAAACGCAAATTTAGCTGCAGCCAAGTGACTTTGTGCAACCCACCCTGTCCCACTCTGCAACCCACAGT
>JAFVLL020037272.1:0-17500 GCA_021397915.2 Tor tambroides | reverse complement strand
AAATATCAATATTAATTGTGTCTTTGCAAAAAGGCATTCCTCCTGGAACTAACGCGGGTTTGGCGGTTGTTCATTTCATACTCCGTGACAGCTTATTTAATGAATAAATTGTATTTAATGTGTAAAGTACATGTACAACAAATTGGTAATCTCATGGTATCGTGCACTGTAATCGAATCTATACCTGTGGAACCGCAGACAGCACGCGCGGTGTTCATCTAATATAGATCTTCATAGCTAGCAAACAATAGCCTTTGCAGATTTGCTTTCAATTGACTGTAGATCCAAAGCCACGTCTTCAACGCTCTTGATGTTCTTAAACTTTCTGTTACAACTCTTGAGTGAGAACCACTTCAGACGACTTGGCGCGTGCGGCAGGGAGCTGAACGAATCATTCAAACTGATTCGCGAACCAATTCACTGGTTTGCCAAATGGTTTGATCAAGCCTTTGAACAGAATTGACTCAAAAGAATGAATCACTCACGAATGGGCATCGTTCAAAGCCCAGAGAAAAGTAGACGTCGCGTTTGGAATAAATTGAAGCATTTTTAACTTGTATTGCATTAAGATAAAGTAACGAGAGGAGAGTCGCCTACAGTAACGAAGTAAAAGTACCGTTTTTTCACTGAAAATGTACTTGAGTAAAAGTACCCATTTTTAAATATACCCTAAAAGTATTAGTTACCCAAAAATTTACTCAAGTACATGTAACGAAGTAAATGTAACTCGTTACTACCCACCTCTGCTATTATGTCACTTGTTAAACGGTTATTTAACAATTGCATTCAGTCCTGCCGCCTGCAATAACAGTGTGATTCAGTTTGTTTGCGCTCCCCCAGAAACCCGACAGGTCACGGTAACTCAAACTGTTTGAGTAAACTGATTGTCTTAAAAACCTGACAAGTTAGGTTAACTCAAACCGTTTGAGGAAACTGATTGCCTTAAACATTTAAGTTTTTAAAACTAACAGTTATGAGTGCTCTGAACTTATTTCAGTTGAGTTCACTAAAAGAAGATATACATTGCAATTAAGTAATTAAGTGATCAAATTCCTTGTGTGTGTAAACACACTTGGCAATTAAGCTCTTTCTGATTCTGATATGTACGGAGTATTTATGTTTTTAACCAAAATGACCCATATTGTTTTTACAGCAGCATCTGTCAAATTTTTTATTATGCAAAACTGTTACTCAATCATAGCAGTGGGCATTGACTTGTGCACGCCCATACTTTAAAGAGAAAATTGTCTATAACTGCTAAATTATATATATATATATATATATATATATATATATATATATATATATATATATATATATTTTTTTTTTTTTTTTTTTTTTTTTTTTTTTCCCCTGATGTAAAAATTACAAGTGGACCTCAGAAAAAAATAAAAATAAAATAATAATAATAATAATAATAATAATAATAATAATAATAACAACAATAATAATAATGATAATAATAATTCGTGACCCCTCTCACTGAAATGCCCCTGCAGGTCAAACTCTGAGGAACCACAGCAACCTGACAATAACCTGATAATTTTAGATCTCTTACCTTAGCCTCAAATCAGGAATCTGAAAAAAGAGCAAAGAAAAAGTGTTATTAATTTGAGATCATTCCTCTACTGGTATGCCATACACTTTAACTTAATGTCACTGCATTTTAGCAAAAATTCACTATGTCTTAAGTACATTTAAGCATCTGAATAATGGTTTAAGAAACAGACTTTTTAAAAATTTTATCAGAATAAGGGCATCAGAAAGCCAAATATTTAGTGTAGCCAAAAAGAAAGAGCCCTGAAAAGCCCTGAAAGTCAGAACAGAACAGGTATAAAGGCTGCACAATAACTGATTTCAGATTTAGTGGAGGATTTTTAAATTCAAGTTTTTGGTGTCTTTTCTTATTGGTGCATGACTTTAATTATCCAAGCTTCATTAATTTTCCTCAGCCTTAGATGTGATCTAAAATTTGAAACTCAATTTACCAATAAGTAACACTTTAGTTTAGGGACCAATTCTCACTAATAACTAGGTGCTTATTAGCATGCATATTACTATAATATTGTCTGTTTATTAGTACTTATAAAGCACATATTAACATATTATTGCTAGTGCACGACCCGCAATTGGAAAACCTGGCAACCCTGAGTGACACCAGCCAACCCTTTCACTTTAGTAAGGAGGTTTCTTGTTCAGGCAGCAGCAGACAAGCAGTCAAGCATTGTCTTAACAGTAAATTAACTAACTAACTAGTTTGTGAAATACATAACTTACTGTAAAGTTAATAAACAATGACCCCCAAAAGTTAGTATCTTTCTGTAGTCCAATAGATGGCATTGCAGTGGTGGCTTGAGTCTGCTGAATAGTGAATTAACGCTACGTTGTCACCTAGTTGGTGAGACTCAATGCTATAAAATAAATAAACAATGTCCCCATCTTTTACTCTCACAATGATCTTATCATACTCGTTTGCTTCATTAATAGGGCCCTATGATTTCCACGATGCAGAAAACATGGACGGAATCAAGGTCGTACAAATGGAATGTACTGTAGGCCTATAACATGGAATTTCAAAGAATTTGTCATGTGTTTATGTATGTTTGTTATGTTGCAGCCTGATACTACAATTGTTTAAATTCATTTTTTTTCTCATTAATCTAGACCATGGGCGTCGGAAGCAAAATAAATGTGGGTGCGTCCTCCCCCAGAAAAAAAAAAAATTACTGCAGTATATTTTCTGTAGTCTGGTACCTTTTAATTAACGGAGTGTCTTTTTACACAAAGTGCAAATAGGCTGCCTTTTTGGCAGGGGTTATTTACATTACCTCTGCCCACTAACATCACAACACTACAAAAGACGGTTGTGTAAATGATGCGCGTAGCATTTTTTTTTGGCGCGAGTTCGAGATCCACCCATATCACATCGGAAAGGCATTTGTTTTCTATGAAAATAAAAATGAAGGAAATAATCGAAAAGTTGAAATAAAGTATCGGGTAGGGTTATATCTGAGCACTTTGCTGTGTCGCGGGAGTGCAGCAGGCTCGAGAAGTAAAAACGCAGAATGGAGTTTAAGTTATATGGCGTCTGAATGAGCCAAGTGGAATGGATTTGAGGAAGCAGCAGCCTGGAATTCAAGGCCGTAGCTAAATTGAGTTTAATTTATTAGGGCATTCGTCATGTGGAATGGATTTGACTGACGGCACTCTGAAAAGTGCACAGACATATTCGCTGAAGAGACGGTAAAAGTGGGTGGGTCCAATATCATTGGTCTTCAAAAGTGGGCGGGTCCTGTCCCACCCACATACAATGGTTCCGACGCCCATGATCTACACTCCGTACCTCATAATGACAAAGTGAAAACAAAGTGCCTTGATACAATCCTGTCTCTGAGCTCTGCAGGCAGTTCCTTTGACCTCATAGCTTGGATTTCGCTCTGATATGCATTGTCAGCTGTGAGGCCTTTAATAGAGAGGTGTGTGCCTTTCCAAATCATGTCCAGTCAATTTAATTTACCACAGGTGGACTCCAATCAAGGTGTAGAAACATCTCAGCAATGATCAAGAGAAATTGCAGGCACCTGAGCTAAATTTCAAGTGTTGTTGCAAAGGGTCTGAAAACTTATGTAAATTTGATATTTCAGTTTTTTTCTTTTTAATAAATTTACAGATATTTCTAAAATTCTGTTTTCACTTTGTCATTATGAGGTATGGAGTGTAGATTAATGAGAAAAAAAAGAATTTATACAATTGTAGTATCTGGCAGCAACATAAAATTGAAAAAAGTAAAGGGGGTCTGAATACTTTCTGAATCCACTGTATATTATGTTTATGTATATACAGTATTCTATATACAGTACCATTCAAAAAGTTTGACACACGAATGGGAAGTGTGTCTAAACTTTTGACTGGTACTGTAGTATAATATACACAAAGAATATTAGCCGATATCAACTTTTTTTTACTCCCTAATATTGGTATCGGCATCGGGCTCTAATTAATGCCTTATTCTGCATGACCATATTTTAGATCCCTTAATCCTACCCATACCTAAACTTAACAACTACCTTAATAACTATTAATACATAGCAAAAATTAGCAGTTTACTGAGGCAAAAGTCGTAATTAATAGTTAATAGCGAGAACTGGTCCCCAAACTAAAGTGTGACCTGCTAATGTGACCCATTCGAGTGTCTCATGTTCATTTGCTTTGGACAGGCACATAAACACTGTGTGTTGTATAAACTTAAGCTTCAGTGTTTGAGAAGAAAAATATCAAATGGTTACAGGAATTGGGGTGAAAAAGAGTTTTATTCTTACAATTTATACAATTTATTCCCTTGTTCTTATAGTCCAAAAAGTACAATCAGGAAAAACCTGACATAGGGCCCTATGAAATCAGTTTTATTTTTTTCTAAATTCTGTTTTTTCCGTTTTAATTTTTCTGGATTCCGTTTTTTTCCATTTTAATTTTTCTGGACTCCTTTTTAATGGTCAAATTAAATTTTAATAATCAAAAAGCATTTCTAATTAATTAAAATCATGAAACTTATACAATTTGACATCAATTTATTAAAAGTTTAACAAAAATCACATGTTCTGGGCCCTATGAAATGTGTTATTTTCTCACCTTATGTTTTACCAAATTCCATTTTAGCATGTCTTATTATTTGAATGCATACAATTTTTTATTTATTCTTACTGTAGCCTTATGAAATGTTTTTTCCCCCCTCAGAAATTCTGTGTTGTGTATTTAAATTTTACTGGTTATCAGATGAAGGCATAAAACATTGATTTTAATTTATATTTTAATTAATGAAAATTAAACATTTAAATTTTTGGCAAATAAAGGGGATTTACTATTAAAATTAAAATATTTTGTGATTATTTCTTAAAAAAAAATAAAGTTTTATTATTTTTCAACAGTAGTAGTAGTAGTAGTATTACGTACATTCTACCAGAGGTGGAAAGTCCAGGGACCAAAGAGTAAAAGTCCTGCCATTTTTGTGTTCCACCCATGAACTCAGCAGCTGATTTCACCAGAGGAGGAACCAAGTCATTCCTTTCAAGTCACAAGCAAGTTTTCAAGTTATATCCCAGGTCCTCAAAGAGTTAAAGATAATGAGATAATTAAGTGACTAATCAAATGATGATTGAGCATTAGTGATGAACACCTGCTGTTATTGAGAATTACAGAGGATCAGATGTTGATGTTTTATTGGTTAAAATGATGCCACCATCATGGAGATCAGTGTTTGCTTTAGTTGGGCTCTTGACCCTTGACTTCTGTGTTAGATCTTTTTCTGTAACAATGCATGTGGTTTTGTGAAGCAGAAAAGTCAGTGCTCTACAGTAATCAAATAGCCACCATGAGCTGGTTTGATTATATCCAAAATAACTTTTGTTGCCTTATTTCATTTATATGTATAGGTTTTGTATAATCAACTCTGTGACACTACAGCATGCGGGCAGAGTGTTTTTCTAATAGTTATAGTGAATTAATTTTAAACCTATGTAACGCATATAAAAATTTGAACTCCAGTACTTTCTAGACACACACAGACATCAAGAACCAGCATATGAATCTCAACAATGGTGACAAGCAAAAAAATGCTTCATGCTGCAATGCATGAAAAACTCCCATCCTAAAATGCAGTATGAATAATTATTGTCACCACTGTTGAGGATCATATGATAAATGTTCATGTCTAAAAGCCTAATCCTAAACAGGATTTTTTTTTTCTCAAAATTGAAACATTATGGTGGCATTTGCTTAACAGTAGTTTTTTTTTTTCTTTAATCAAATGTAGTTAGTAAACCAGAGAGATTTAAACCAAGACTGTTTATTCATCAAAAGCACAAGCTAATCTGCTACTTCAAGGTTCAGCATTACAAAAATATTTGCTGTGAAACAATATTGTAATTGCTTAGAAGCAAACTTCATTGAATTAATGAAAGGCTCAAGAGCCCAACTAAAGCAAACACTGACCACAATTATGGTAGCAATGTTTTTTTGTTTTTTTTTCTTCCAGTTGATTTCATTCAAGGCTGTGGCTGAAGTCAGTTGTAGTTCTTGTTTCTCTTTTCTTCAGTGATGTTGATTGTTAACATCAGGTGTTCATTACTAATGCTCAATCATCATTTAATTAGTCACTTAATTATCTCATTATCTTTAACTCTTTGAGGACCTGGGATATGACTTGAAAACTTGCTTGTGACTTGAAAGGAATGACTTGGTTCCTCCTCTGGAAAATCAGCTGCTGAGTTCACAGGTGGAACAAAAACTATGGCAGGACTTTTACTCTTTGGCCCCTGGACTTTCCACCTCTGCATTCTACTAAATAATAGTAATATAGCCTATTTCTGGCACAATGTCTTTAATAAGTTAAACCGAACTTTTATTTTGACGGGTTGCTGTGAACCCCTTTAAAGTTCTGTGTGTATATGATATGACGCTAGTTTTACTCATATGAAATGGTAAAATGCTCGTAAAGTGACTCTCAGAGCAGTTTTGGAGATATTGTTCATGTATTTATGTCCTCATTGAGATGGCAGACGCTGAAGTCACCGCGAGCGCCACGCGCGCTGTGTATGTAACTTATGCTGCCTTCACATGCTATCGGAATTATCGTAAATACAAGCTTCCTAGTCGGAAATTGGACATGAACGGCCTTAGAGAGGGCTTATATGGCCAATTTCCGACTAGGAAGCTTGTATTTAGGATAATTTCGATACCACGTGAATACAGCGTGAGTAAGCAAAACCGCGCGTCTACTCCATTCACACAGAGACACGCAGAACATGCAGGATTCATATTTAAATCGACTTTTGCGGCTTAATATTTACAGATACTAGTCCATATCGCGATTTGATTTAAGTGTAATGACCTACTTTTGATTAATTCATCCAAACTTTGACAAATTCCGTGACATTCCGCGTTAAACTGTAAATTCCGTTTTTATGACTGGATTCCGCGATTCCGTCCACGTTTTCTGCATCGCGGAAATCATAGGGCCCTACTGACAGTACTGTCTGCAATATATAATATGAGGATGTATGAGGAACCTTTATGTGAATGGGATGAGTGAGTGACAAATATGCAAACAAGTACATTAACCTAGGGTTTAGGAATGGACAAAGTAAAACGTCAGCTTACGAATATCCAGGATAACCCCAGGTAAATTATGAGCAGTGTGAAATGTGAAGCAAGATAACCTGGGATCATATAGTATGTCTCGCTTTTCACAATGATCACGCAAAAGAAAATAGTGTGATAGCAAGAACGTTGGCATTATGGACAATATCAAATTTGATGTTCTACCCTGAATGTGACATTTCTGGAGGCTAAACGTAGGGATACATCTAAAGGCCTCTCCAGGAGGATTTTATTGGTGACTGTCAACGCCTGTTGCTGCAAACAGGGGACGCTAAAGTCTTGTCCATTTCCAGATACTCTAAAGCAACTGTTTTTCTCATGTTCCAGCAATTTTCAAATTGCAAAAAATAGCACTCCTTTCTTCTGAAAACAGTCATAAGTTTTTTGCCTTTCTGTAACTTTCGTTCCCTCTCTCTTTTTTCTTTCTTTAATGTAGTTTTAATTTTTCAGTCTATGACTCATCTCTGCACTACAAGATGTATTGACAGACAGCACCAGACCACTTTCACTTTGAATACAGAGTATGTTAACAAAGGAAGACCCAAATGACAGGCAAATAAAGAACATTTCTCATTTTTACAAACGTCTTGTGAAATTTTACATTTTTAAACATTTTTATAACTATGAAATGCTGACATGATAATATTATGGATTATCAAGTTGCCTCCATGATGGCTCATACAAGCATGATGCTTAATGACTGCATGGACCACTTTAGAAAACTATTATAAACTTTTCATAAGATGAACTGGTTCTAACTACCAGCTGGAAAACAGCTGAAAACGTCAAGCTATCCCTTACATAGTAATCTTAGGGACTTGATGAAGCAAAAAAATATGGGATGGGCCTTATAGACAATGAATTATTTCTTTTACATATCCTTGAGTTACACAGACTATCAAATATAGCCCTAACTAATATATGACTTGTTCTTGCATTCCTGTAGCTCAAACAGTATGCCATGGCCCTAGCAACGCCAAGGTTATGGGTTTGATTCCCAGGGAGTACATGAACAAATGAAACGTGCCTTATAGCATAAAAGCATCTGGCAAATGTATAAATGTAAAGAACTCAACCTCTTTCCTGAATATTACTCCCATTTTTTTCTGTAAAGCTACCTTGAAATAATGTGCATTAAGTAAAGCACTATATAAATAAAAGTGACTAACCAGTGGCATGGGCGCCACAAAAGCTTCAGGTGGACGTGGTGGTCTGGCAGCCAACAGTGGGGCCAGGGACATAGGGGCGACTCCATCCTCCTCTACCTGATCCAATTCACTCAGCTGTTGCGTGATAGAATCCATTTCCTCCTGCAGTTTTTCAGTGTGGACACTAATCTCAGATATCTTCTCAGAGGCCTGGGCAGTGAGGAACGCCTCCTTTAGATCCACCAGGTGCAGGACACGCCACTCCTCCAGGCGAACCAGCCTATGCAGCTCATCGAACTGCTGGTTCACATACTGCTCCAGCTCTTCAGCACTCATCTGAAACATTTACAAACATTTCCCTTTAAAACTAATCCACTGAGAGTCGTAAGACAACGTCAACAAGATTAGATCTTGCACCTTTTTCAGCAGGGTTGACACTGAAAGTCTGTCTCAGCCACTGCTACCTTCTTACAAGAGCACCCTACACTGAAAAAAGTGCATTCGTCTTGTTACTCTAACACCGTGTCCTAACTACACACGACGCGACAGGATTCCAGCGAAACGCTGTTTGGCTGTCCACACTACACGCGACGCGACAGAATCAGAATCAATCAAATATCACAGCCAATCAGAAGCGTGTGTGGGCGGGCTCTCCCTTGAAGCGCACTGCACTCGCAACGAAATGGATATGTTTATAATCTAATTCACAAATATTAAACCTTTTTAAAATTATTAATAATACATACTGAGTGACTGAGACCATCTTTGTCATGGAATACGCTTGTTGGTTCGCACTGAGTTCGCAGTTTTAACGTACATCTTATTTACAAGATCTGAGGTAAACTATCTGTTGTTGCTTTCAGTATGGCTATAACGGTCACGCAGAATGATATTTAAACTCACATTATACACGTTTAACTTTGAATAAAGCACATAATCAGTACCTGAGATTATCACTGTCATTAGTTTGTATGTTGTTGTTCCAGCCGCGACGTCGCGGAAATAGAAACCGTTTCTAAATTAGAAATTTCGCGTGTCGCCGTCGCGGCTAGTTAGGACAAAAACTCTGATTAACATGGAAAAGATACCTTTTATCGCGTGTCGCGTCGCGTGTAGTTAGGACACGGTGTAAAGAACATTTTATACTTGATCCAACTTAATAATTTTACTTTTTCCGTCTTGTCACTGAACTAAAGTCAAATATTTAGTTAATTGGAAGTAAAATAACACTGAAAAAAATGTGTCGTTGGACCAACTTAAATTACCTCAACATGTTACAAGTAATTGGTTTACTTTTTCTCAACTGAAAAAAAGTAGGTTTGACCAAATCAAATTTCTATAGTCAACTGAAACTAAAAATTCACTTTCAACCAAATTTTTTTATTTAATTATTTTTTTAAAAGTTTGAACTCACCGTTGTGGAGATAAGCATTTGCTTTAGTTGGGCTCTTGACCCTTGACTTTTTAATATTAGTTTTTCTCTGGCTGTTGTAACTGTTGCTGAAGCACATTTGTTATAGTAAAAGTTGCAAGAAGAAAAACTGATTTGATTCAGTCATCACATAGTGGCATGATTTCCTGATCAGTGAATCAGGACACTACATGATGACTGAATCATCAATAAGTAACCATCACCATCTGATCAGTTGGTCTTTTCACAACTTTTGCTGTAACGAGTGTGCTTTACTAACACACAGTTATAGCAGCCAAAGAAACATTAAAGAAGTCAAGGGTCAAGAGCCCAACTAAAGCAAGTGCTTACCTCCATAACGGTGACTTCAAACTTTATAATTTTCAATAAAACAGTGCTTAGTGTTCCTGGAGGCTAAGTGAGGGCTGCTCGTGCAGGGCCAGTGCTAAGGGGCCAACGTTTTGCCAATGAGCAAATTCTCAGGGGCCCTGCACTGGCAGCCCCAGTGCAGGCTTGTTTGCAGGGTTGCTATCTGGGCAGTTGGTCCACAAAGCAGGTGGTTAAAGGTAGTTGTAAAAACTTGGATCTCTGTATAAATAAAGCGAAACTAGAGCATATTGTATGTTTACAGATTCTCTGTAAACCAAGTATAATTCTCTGTTAACATGCTGTGTAAGTCACTGAAATGGTCTTTTAATAATGCAATTCATCTGAACTAGAAAGAAATACATAAACAGTCACATTCAGTTGCACATCTTATTTGGTTAATATTTTTTTATTCCCATAGCAATGTGTTGTATGTGTGGAATTTTATGTGCAGAATTGTTATTTGGGGAGAAAAAACAATTATGTAATAAAGTCAATTAAGCAAGTAGGCTATGTAATAAAGTGTGACTCACATCTGGGCTGATCCATTTGGCCTTGATCTTCTCTGATATTTCATGTGTGCGCTCCAGCAAGTCAATGCCTTCTTTGCTCTGAAACACAAACACATTCAGAAAGAGTGACTCTCAATTATTGTTAAAGGGATAGTTTATAGGCCAGACAGGAGAACAACACCAAGTTACAAGCATCATGAATACACTGGAGCAGAGGTGTAAAGAGTACCTGAAAACCATACTTGAGTAAATGCACAGATACCTTACAGTGAAAATTACTCCACTACAAGTTACAAGTCACCAACTGCAAAACAACTTGAGTAAAAGTCTTAGAGTATCTGATTTTAACAGTACTTAAGTATTTTACTTTACTATTTTACTATACTAAATATAGGCTCAAAGATGCACTAGACAAAGAGACATGCCAGTCAAAAACTGTAACGTTGTGGAGAAGCTGGGGAAAACAGGCAGAGGCAAGGATCTATGTGCCGGCATTTCATGGAAAAACTAGAACAAACAAACCAAACCCAAAGGGAACAAAGAACAGAATGACTGGCAAACAGACAACCATTACATTCAACAACACATAAAGAACTAAAGTAACACGAGGGCTATATATATATATAAATAAATAAATAAATATATACACATATATATAATGAACGAAAAGCTTGTTTTGTGATGTTCAGAGTTGATCTGATTATTCTGTTGACTGTCACCATTGTTGAGGTTCATACGCTGAATCTTGATATCTGTGTGAGTCTACATCCCATTCAAATAATTTCTGCATAATGACTTAAAGTTCAAAATATTAAAACAGGATAAAATTTCATGCAGTTGTATTCTAGAGCTACTATCAGGCCACTACATAATGACTGAATCATCAAATCAATTTTTTCTTCTTGCAACTTTTGCTATAACAAATGTGTTTCAGAAACACAGTTACAGCAGCCAGAGAAAAAATTAAGTTAAAAAGTCAAGAGTCAAGAACCCAACTAAAGCAAGCGCTTACCTCCATAACGGTGACTTCAAACTTTATTATTTTCAATAAAACAGCGCTTAGGCGTCCTGGAGGCTAAGTGAGGGCTGCCCGCGCAGGGCCAGTGCTAAGGGGCCAACGTTTTTCCAATTAGCAAATTCTCAGGGGCCCTGCGCTGGCAGCCCGTAAAGTGCCAGTGCAGGCTTGTTTGCAGTACAGTTGATTTGTAGTACAGTTGATTTGACATTTCTGAGCCAGTTTGCCTCAGAACTGACAGTTCTATAAATAAAAACTTAATATTGTTATTTTTTTAGACACAATATTGTCTGTTTTTGCTCAGTTTTGCCAACACAAATATTACCTATTAAAGCCACAGCAGAACTTTTGTGCGTCTCCAAGCAACACAGTTTCTGAACGAATGTACATTTTGAACATTTTGAGGAGATGATGATGTATGTTGCCCTGATCGTCGGCGGAGGCCGGACACCTGGATGAGCCCCGGGGACATATCCCCAGTGAAGACCTCAACTTAAAATACAATAAATCTTAAAATAAAACGAATAACAAAAGATTTAATAAAATACCGAACTACATAATACTATTATTATGTACACTTAATTTCTAGCGATTTATCGTCAATTTGATTTCACAGATACTAATTAAACTAAACTGAGCTAGACAATGACATCTCTGAATTCAATAATGAAATGCCTTTAACTGAAAATTGAGTGTTTAATCTTATTATTATACATTACTGACACTCTATCCTCCAATTTGATACTGTTAAGTGCTTTGACACAATCTGTATTGTTAAAAGTGCTATATAAATAAAGGTGACTTGACTTGAACAAATCGGGTGAACCACTGATTCCTTACTTTATTCCTGAATGAATCAGCCATTTGAACGACTGGAATGAGTGCATGAATGAAAGACTCAATGATTTACTCAAGACATTTACTGCCACCTACTGGCAGTTTTAGTTTTTTGTTCAGATTATCATTTCATTAAAAATAATTTCATATTTGCAATAGGGCTGTCAGTTGATTCCAATTTTTAATGTAATTAATGACATGTGTTGATTAATTAATCTAATTAATCACAAATTACATTTGGCTGTGAAAATACCCCCAAAAGATTATTTAAAGCTATTTTTGTGTTAAATGAGAAAGTATTAAGTAGACATTACTTAATAACAGTAATGTCTTTAGTAATGTCTCAAATAGTAATGGCTTTAGAAAGAAATATTTTATTTGATTCAACATAACATTTAATGCACATAAACTTTGGGGGTAATTTCTCAGCTAAATTTAATGTCCAATTAGTTGCCACATCGTGTAATTAATTAGATTTTTACATTTACATTACATTTAGTTATTTAGCAGACGCTTTTATCCAAAGCGACTTACAAAAGAGGACAATAGAAGCAATCAAAATCAACAAAAGAGCAACAACATGCAAGCATATGACAAGTCTCGGTTAGCCTAACGCAGTACACATAGCAAGGTTTTTTTTTTTTTTTTTTATGGAAACAAGTAGATAGAATAGAAAAAAAGAAGCTAGGTTTAGTTTTTAAAGAAAAAGTAGCAGTTAGGAGAATAAATATGTAGTTGATAAGGGTCCAAGGGTGGTGTTTTTTTTTTGTTTTTTGTTTTTTTTAAAAAGACAGATTAGAATAGAATAGAGAGTGATAGAGTTACAGGGTCACAAAGATAGAACAGATGTGTTTTAAATGCTTTCTGAAGATGGCTAAGGATTCAGCTGCTCGGATTGAGTTGGGCAGGTCATTCTGAATTAGTGGGAACAGTGAATGAAAAAGTCCGTGAGTGTTGATTTTTGTGCCTTTTTGGGATGGCACACACGCGCTGCTCACTTGCAGAACGCAGCTTCTAGGAGGGCACATAGGTCTGAAGTACTGAATTTAGTGTAAAGGGGCAGAGCCAGAGGTGGTTTTGTAGGCAAACATTAATGCCTTGAATTTTATGCGAGCAAAGACAGGTGGTGTGCCAGTGCAAATTGATGAACAGAGGTGTGACGTGCGTTCTTTTCGGGTTCATTAGCATTAGTCTTGCAGCGGCATTTCTGATTAGTTGTAGAGGTTTGATGGAATTGGCTGGAAGACCCTGCCAAGAGAGCATTGCAATAGTCAAGTCTGACAGAACAAGAGCTTGAACAAGGAGTTGTGTTGCATGTTCCGAAAGAAAGGCCTGATCTTCCTATTGTATAATGCAAATCTGCAGGACCGGGCAGTTTGCAACGGGTCTGAGAAATTAGCTTTATCATCAATCACAACTCAAGGTTTCTGGCTGTTTTTGAAGGAGTTATGGTTGATAAGTCTAACTGAAGGAAATTGTGATGAAGTGATGGATTTGCTGAAACTACAAGCAGTTCTGTCTTAGCTAGGTTGAGCTGAAGGTGACGGTCCTTCATCCAGCAAGAAATGTCTGTTAGACAGCTGAGATGATCAGCTATCGGCCGGATCATCAGGATGGAATGAGAGGTAGAGCTGAGTGTCATCAGCATAGCAGTGATACGAAAAGCCATGTTTCTGAATGACAGAACCTAGTGATGTCATGTAGACAGAGAAGAGAAGTGGTCCAAGAACTGAGCCCTGAGGCACCCCAGTAGCTAGATACAAGACTTCCTGATACCTCACCTCTCCAAGATACCTTGAAGGACCTATCTGAGAGGTAAGACTCAAACCACTGGAGTGCGGTAGCTGAGATGCCCTTTCTCAACAGGGTTGACAGGAGGATCTGGTGGTTGACCGTATCAAAAGCAGCGGACAGATCCAGCAAGTTAAGTAATGAAGACTTGGAAGCTGCTCTGGCAAGTAAATTTTTAAAATTTTAAAAATTTTAGAATTTTATAAATTTTTAAATTTTTTAAATTTTTAAAAAATTTAATCGACTGCCAGCCCTAGTGTACTTACATTCAGTTAAGTATGTGTGCTAGCTAAATGTTTGCAGCTACACTTGCACATTTGTATATTTATAATAGGGGTGTGCGATATTGACAAAGTAATATCTCGATATTTTCTGGGATTTTATCGATGCCGATAATTAGATGATATTTTGCTGTATGTTATTGTGCTGCTACCTTAAGGACTGCCGTGGACAGCTGACTCCTAAAGTTTTTGATATTCTTCATATTCTGTGTGGTGGTCAGTTCGCACTGATAGGAATTAATCTTTTCCAATAAGTTGAAACTGATTTTTACATTTTATCGGCATTTTTACCTTTATAAAGCCATTTTTTCTAAAAGCATCCATTATCTTTTGAGTCAAATTCTTACATTTAATCAGTGAATTAGAATAATAAGACTTTTGGGCTGTTACTAGGGGTGTGCGACATTGAAAAAAAATGATATCTTGATATTTTTTAGGATTTTTTCGATAACGATAATTAGACGATATTTTGCAGAGTCTGTTATTGTGCTGATATCTGACTGCCATGGACAGCTGCAGTTTTTGATATTCTTCATATTCTGTGTGGTCAGTTCACATCAGTGATTAATTAATCTTTTCATTTAAGTTTAAATAGATTTTTACCTTTAATAAAGAATTTTTTTTTCTAAAAGTGTACATCTTTTGAGTCAAATTGTTACATTTAATCAGTCAATTAAGATAATACACATTTAGGCTGTTACCAAACAAATGAAACCAGTATCATCAAAATTAATCTTTGCAGAAGTTGCATCTGAATGGCATTTAGATGTATTTACACACTATTTAATGCAGCTCAGAGGGACATGGAGTGCTTTAACCAGTTAGAAATGCATATTTTTTTGACATTTTAAACATAAAACATTGAATACTGATATTTAAAATTATTTTAAAAATGAAAATAGACTTTAAATGTGAAATTAAAACAGAAAGTCACTGTAAATAAGTGAGTCATTGCGACTGAACTGAATCATTTAACGGTTGATTCATTCAGGAATGAAGCACCGTCATGTTGCTCAGAGACGCAAAACAGTGCTATAGCTGTTTGGAATTTTTTTTTTTTTTTTGTCGGCAAAATGGAGCAAGAACAGGCAATATGGTGTCTAAAATGTAAGTCTCTTAATATTAACCTATTGTTTATTGAACTGTTGTATAAAATCAATATCACATTTGTAATCATGCTTATTTTTGAAGAAAAAAAACAGCATGAAACGTAAATATATATTCACATTTTCTGCCCCCATATCTTGAATTTTGTGATCATTCTTAATGCATTTTAATAGACTGAATCATGCAGTGAAAGAACACACTCTAAATGCGCACGTGCACTGTTTAACCCGCCTTAGGTGTTTTGTTTGGTTTTTGCAAAATACTCAATATTGTCAAACTGCATATCGTTAAAACAACAATTACGATATTATCGCACACCCCTAGCTGTTACCAAGCAAATGAAATCAGTATCAACAAAATCTATCTTTGCAATGCAGAGAAAACACAGAAGCTGCATCTGAAGTGGCATTTAGATGTTTACACACTGTTTAATGCAAGACATGAATGCATTTAACCTGCAATTACAAATGCATAAATCATGTTTTGATATATTAAATACAAAACGTTAAATACCGATATTTGAAATTATTTAAATAATAAAAGATACTTTGAATGTGAAATTAAAATCACCAGCAGGTGGCAGCAAGTCACTGTTAATAAGTGAGTCGTTGCGATTGAACCGAATCATTCACACGGTTGATTCATTCAGGAACGAAACGCCGTCATGTTGCTCAGAGACGCAAAACAGTGCTGTGGCTGTGTTTGGAGTGATTTTTGTTGTCGAAATAAAGCAAAAACAGGAAATATGGTGTCTAAAACGTAAGTCTCTTAATTAACCTCTTGTTTATTGAACTGTTGTAAAAAATCAATGTCACATTTGTAATCAAGGTAATTTTTGGAGCGTTATTTTTCGTTATTCTTTGTGTGAAATTGATTAACTAGGCTATATGAAGTGGTACAAAACAGAAAAAAAATTCTGCCCCCATGTCTTTAAGTTTGTGTTCATTCTAAATGTAGTGAAAGTGCAGTGAAAGAACACACTCTACGCACGCGCACTAGTGTAGACTTCACGTAATGAATGCGTGCACTCTGTAGGGGTGAGTTTTGAATGTTTTTTGCAAAACACTCAATAATGTCAAATCACACATCGTTTAAACAACAATTGCAATAATCGCAGACGATATATCGCAGACCCCTAATTTATAATAACAATTTCACCACAGTGTTGGTCTTTGTGTGCTGACTGACCTTCTGCCACAGGTAGGCCTCTTTGAGAGTGATAATCTCATGTTCTCTGTGCTCGCCCTGCACAGCACACAGCACACAAATGATCCGCTGGTCGTGTTTACAGTAGAGCGAACCCTCTTGGCCATGCTCCTTACATTTCAGCCTCTCCACTGTCACAGTGTCTCTTTTCGCTGGTTTTTGCTCATCATTATTGGTGGCCTCCGCCCCCTCTGCTGCATTTTCAGACACCTGGCAGTCTTTCAGTTGCCCATGCTCTGCTTGAGGGTCTGGGGTGTTGTACGGCTGGAGTTGGTGACCAGTGCTTTGCGAATGTTTGTCTGCATGGCTGGAGCAGAAGGCAAAGCGACAGAGTGTGCACATCCAAGCAGCTGACTGAGGCTCGTCCGGTTCACACGCATCACATGTGCCATCCATCTGTGGCAAATCATCCTCAAAGCAGCTGTCCCAGCATCCTCTCGATGCATCCATGGTGGTGGAGGATGGGTTGAAGCCTAAAAGTGGATAAAGGACAATGCGATAAAATAAATTGTAGCAACAGTAGTAAGTGAATGGTTCAGTCAACTGTAAATGTAGCAACAGTGCTACGTTTCTGTGCTAGGGTTGGGTATCGTTTGGGTTCTTTTCGATACCGGTGCCAAATCGATACTTTTAAAACGGTGCCGGTGCCTAAACGGTGCCTGAACCGATAC
>JAFVLL020037271.1:75000-115427 GCA_021397915.2 Tor tambroides | reverse complement strand
TTGTAATACCTCTGTCATACCCATGTCATTAAACAAATTTTGTCCCCGTAAACCACAAAAACCAGTACACACACACACACACACACACACAAAAAGCTACACCAAAGAAGTAGCCTGAGACGATAATGACTGGACTTTCATCTATGAGCCACTAAACCTTCTATGAGGGAATAGTTATTAAATGTCGTTCTTGAAGAAAATACCAGTGTTGTTTTCATTAGGTTTAGTCATATTGGAAATCCCAGGACAGCATGTGGATTCTGACAGTGTTTCAATCCACGTTATATTTTAAAGGGAGTTCACCCGACAATGAGAATTCTGTCATCATTTACTCACTCTCATGCCATTACAAATCTGTATGATCTTCTGGCTAGTCATCCCTAACACTAGCCATTCCCTTGGTGCCTAAATCCTAGTCCAGGTATTTATAATGGCATAAACATGGCACACCTATAAGGCAAAATATCATATATTATTGTCACTGTGTACTTTCCTCAAAAAGGTAAAAACAAAATAGTGTTGGGGGTAATACATTACAAGTAACGCGAGTTACGTAATCAGATTACTTTTTAAATAAATATCCTTTATGTATTAATCCCATTTTATGGATTAAACCACTGTCTTTACTGTTGGGGCAGCTGTGGCCTAATGGATACAGAATCAGACTTATAACCCAAAGGCCGTGGGTTTGAGTCTCAGGTCCGGCAGGGATTGTAGGTGCGGGGAGTGAATGTCCAGCGCTCTCTTCACCCTCAATACCACGACTGAGGTGAGACCCTTGAGCAAGGCACCGAACCCCCAACTGCTCCCTGGGTGCCGCAGCATTGGCTGCCCACTGCTCTGGGTGTGTTTTCACAGTGTGTTTGTGTGTTCACTTCTCACTGCTGTGTGTGTGTGCACTTGGATGGGTTAAATGTAAAGCACAAATTCTGAGTATGGGTCACCATACTTGGCCACATGTCATGTCCTTTCATTTACTGCTGACCTTCGATGATTCAATTCAACTATGCTAATAAGCAAAAATTACTTTAGATACACATGACATTTTTGTTTGTAGTGTTGAACTTTCTTCTGTGTCCAATGAAATGTAGAATGTTTGTTTGAGCTGCGCCCTTTACTGTGCAGATGTGAATTCATGTGAAAGAGATTTTACATTTTCCAAAAACAGAACTTTTTATATTAAAAACAAACAAGCAAATCTATCCCAGATGAGAAAAAGTAACACAAAAGTGACATAAGGCACTACTTTCCATAAAAAGTGACTAACAGAGTTACATTTTAGCAAGTAATGCAATATTGTAATGCATTACTTATAATAACAATAAGCCGTTTTCTTTCTTGAAAACATGAAACACACAACACTTTAAAGGAAGCTGAAGTATAAGAGACAGACATAAAGGACAAACCGAAACCACAGAAAGGCATAAAGAATAATTTATTAGAACAATATTAATACAAGGTAGGACATCTAGTGGTGAACATACGGAGCTACAGGTGAAAGGCATTATCAAAACTAAATTTGACTTTAAACAGACAGTCACATACAGTATAGATATAGATAGATCAGAGTCTGAGGGCAATTGGGTTGCTATAAGAGCTTTGATAATATAGGATTTTCATACCTCATTTTATATAATTATATTTTTGTCCACATATTTAGAGCAGAGATATATTTCTTAAAAAGCTTATTTTATTTTATTATTATTTTATTAATCACTGTATAACAGCAGGAATACATTGTTTCCCCCTGCTTTTTCCTGGAGGAACTGATCCTTCTTGTCTTTTCCTGTCTCTCTCTTACCACTTGAGGTTCAATCTTTCTAGTCTTCTTCCTTTTCTTCTTTTAAATCATTTTCTTTTCTTGCCTTTTGGTCTCCAGATGTATATATTCTTCATGCTCAAACAGTGAGAATGAGACCATCCTCTAGGACAGGTCATTTGACTTACTGAACCTATTGTGTTTGTTGATGAGCAGGTGTTTCATGGCTAGATCCCTGACATATTTTTCAAACAGTAACTGCTTCTGGATTCTCTCCTGCATGCTCTTTTCTCATTGTCTGCTCTTTCTTTGAAGTGACATTTTCTCTGCCAGTATATGAATGAGAAGAAGTCTGTTTGTTTTCCAGCTGACTAACAGAGGACAGCACTCTGATGTTGTCGCAGCATTCAAGCTTCTATAAAACATTTTTCTCTTGTTTTTTTCTTTCCTCTTTTTTTCACGGTGTCCATCTCCATCCAAACAAGCTTTGCTTTTTCAGGTGGTTTTCTCCTTCTTTTTTGTTCTCCTTCCTTGTCTCAATTCCTCCACCTCTATGATTTCTGCACTGTCTCTCTCGTTTTTCTTTGTCTTTCTACTCCCTTGTCTTTGTAGAGGATGGTCTTGCTCTATGTCAGCAAGGAAACAGATGTTTAGGTGCCACCGATAGTTCTGAAGCAGCAACCTTACGAATGCATTTTGTTGGATATGTAATTTGCTAAATTTGATCAAACTATTCAGTTCAAGTGCAAGTTTTAATGTAGATATAGCTATGTAATGGAGTTTTGTTATGATTCATATTTCACCTCAAAATATGTTTTATATCTTCAGTAATATTGTGAAATATTATTACAATTTAAAATAAATCTTTATAATGTTTAAATTTGGATTTTTTTAGAAAGCATTCATTTGAAACAAATCTTTTGTAACATTATAAATGTCTTAAAGTGACTTTGGAATTTATTGTGTCCTTGATAATAAAATTGATTTCTTTCGAAACAAACAAAAAACAGAACCTCTCTGGATACAATATGTGTAGAGTACAAATAATGTGGAAGGGCCAAAAACAATTCACAGCAAACACCTAAATTTGCCTCAGTATTCAAATGGCATCCAAATGCAACACTGACATTGAGTTTCTTTGCTCAGGAACATTTTCTAGGTCAAAACACAGTGAAACAAAAATCTTAAAGACTTTCCAACATTAAAATGACAATCCCAAACAAATGATACAGAACAAAGGCATATATGAAAGTCCTTTCAGCACACAAAACCAAACAAAAAAAATGCAACAAACAGAAATCTGCTGTAACTGAAGAGTGAAGATTTATTCAGAATCCTAATTTAGACATCTCGAACTTCGAAAATGTAACAGAATACTGATAGATTAATTCTGCTGGATTTTACTAGTGATCTCAGGATTTCGGACCCCACGTTAGTTTTATTTACATACAGAGCACATTGTGTTCTCTTTGAACGGTTCATGAAGTGCCACTAGGGGGCAGCGGATGGCTGTTAATGCCCTGCAGATACTCGAGCAAACCAAATCACACAGTTTCACACACAGACATCCGGCTGACTCCTCTCAGCTCCTTCCAAAATCGTAAGTATTTACATAGTAATCTGGGCGCCGAATCAGTGCCTTTAAAGAATGCTTTGGAGAGTTGCCACTTATTTCCTGGATGGATGCTCGAGTGCTTGCTCTGCTTTGCAGCTGAACGTTCCTCTTAAATTTGTGACAAGGCCTGATGTATAGTGTTTTTGTTCGTAAGGGGGTTCTCCGAGATGCTGCCGTGACGTATGCGGCTCTCCGCCAATCACAATCCGCAGATCAAACATAACCGACCAGCACTTGTCAGTGAGGGAAAAGAACCCCCACCGCGAAATGCAGGTCCATTTCCCAGCGGCGGTGAAATAAACCGAAAGCGTTTCATATATAGATTCTTGTGCTCCTTTGAAGGATTATATCACCATTTCTGCCTCCTGAACATTTTCTTTTCATCTCTCCGTCTTATTTTAAGGATGTCGGTGGCGGGGTTTAAGAAGCAGCTGCACAAAGCGAGTCAGGTAAGGAGACGCCCGCGTTATTCTGTTTATGTTATAACACACAAGTTCTGAGGGTCTTAACAGGTGGATGTGGAGAAAGCGCTCGTGTATTGTTTAACTGAAGGAGTCTGATTGGTTTCTGTGTTTCTAGAGGCCCGCCAGAGCGGCAGAAACGCCGCAGAGCCGCTTTGCTTCCCGTCTGAATATTTGTGGCAACTTTGTTACATTTGTATCAGCGCTTTTGTTCATAAATCTCTGACGTAACCATGCGTTTTTTTTTAAATGTTGCAAATTCTCCCTCAGCTTGCTGTTGTGAGGCCTGCTTCAATGAAACTGGTAACTGTAATCATGAATTGTTAAAGGCATTATTATAGTAATCATAATCATCATCAGCTATAGATAGGGGATGCCCTGGAACTGAAATGTGGGGATGTTATCACGACTCATGTTGCGTGATGATGTCATTTTTTTGTTAAGATAGCGGTATTGTTATGATGTCACGTGTGGGCAGGCGGTCTATGGCAAACAGTTTTGACGTTTATTCCAAAAATTTGTGGTGTTTATTAATATGTTACTAGTTTTTACTTACTAGTAGGCTTACGTAGTCCAATAGTGACTGATATATTTTCAGTGAGTTTCTAGGACTTATTCAGTAGTGATTCCTTCGTACTAGTTAATTACTATTCGGTGGTAACATTTTATTACATATGTTATTCTTGCGTTTGTAGATATGACCTGTTCTAATGTGAGTTCCAGCTAACAAAAATGTCCTAAGAACGCTTTGCTAACCCCCATTAAGTTATGAAAACGTTATTTCTCTGGAACATTCCATTTTAGAATTTTGCGAACATTACGGGAACGTTAATTTTGAATGTGCTCTGAACATTCTGAAAGTAATAACAATGTTGGATGAAACGTTGCAGACATAAAATATTCTATAAACAATATATAACTAACGTTTTGAGAACATTATTATAGACCAGATGACTCTGAATAAACATTCTATTAACACTGCTGGAAGAACGTTTGTTCATAACTTTGAGAGAACCTTCCCAGAACATTAGCCGAACGAGTATGTTTTGCATTTGTTACTTGTAACTTTTTAAATTTTGTTATTGTGATTTTTCGTTGAACATTACTAGTTCAAGTAGTTTTAGTTTTGTTGCTAGTAACAATTGGATCAACTATCTGCAAACCAAGCGATTTGGTTTGATGTGGCAGTCCACAAAATCCAGTCAACAGCTGATGCATAGAACCAAGTTATTTATTTTTTCTCTTTAATCCATTATCCTTAGAACACAATACAGAATAAACTATAAGTCGCTCCCTATTTCAGTTTCACTGGAACTTTAATCATTACTATTATGCAAATGGTGTTTACTTTGTTAGTGGTAATTTCCGACATCATAGGCAAAATACAAAATTCAGTATGTCATCAATTAGTGTTGTAGAGTTAATGAATGATGCCCATCTGTTTTGCCAAAGAAATCCCAGTTTAACAGCTGGATAAACCTTTAACAGTGGGCACATTCATACTGTAATTGTTGTACACTTTCGCTTCTGTGTTAGTAGCCTTCTTTGTTTGGCCATTCAGAGTTTAACATCCTCTTCTTTGAATAAAGACATTCAGTGGAAGTGGAGGATGTGTTTGTTTGGGAGAACTGTCAAATTACTCTTTACCTGATAAATGTTTTGCCATCTCAGGTTGTAGGTGGTTCTGCTTCATTACACTTTAATGATGTAGCTTCAGCTGTACACTTCAAATTATAGTGGTCTGACACTTTACTGTAATTTCTGTAATTTACAACTGCAGTCATCAGAGACTGTAAAATAAGATTTAATGCATAACTCTGCATAATGAATAATTAGCCCTATTTGATCTGAAATCGGTAGTGTATGGCTCAAAAACTGAGATCAAGGAATCAGATTAGTGTTACATTTATGAACTAGATAGTTTTACATCTTCTGAGGAATGCTTGTTTGTGTAAAACACATTGACATGATGCTAAAGTGTTGAAATTGATTGCCACTGTGAAGTTGGTGTTATGAGGGATTTTAAAGTGTTGCTTTGGTGTCTCTATGACTTTCTGGTCTCTATATGGTTTTTTTTTTTTTCTTCAAGTCACCAGTTTTATGTATTAGCAATAAAAGTTATATTGTTTCAAAGTGGACCTGATTTTCATATGTGTGAAATGGTTTCTGCGGGTCTTAATTTACACTTCCACAAATTAAGGCCAAAAAAAGATTATCCCATAATCTAGATAATAGTCATTGCAGTCATAAACTGAACAAAACCAAAAATGGATTTTTTAACATATTTCTTTTTTACATGTAGCCTCACCAAAGCTTATCTCCTAGTGTGGCAGTTGTTTTTCATTTTATTGTTTTGTAACCCCATGCTGTGCTCACTAGAAGGTCTGCAGTTAGTTTTTTAAAAATATTATGATAGTACGCATGTGTTTTGGTGGACTTAAAGTGGGTATTTTCCATTGCCTGTCTAAATGGCTCAACAATAATGTTTTTTTTTTTTTCTTTTCCCTGCTGCAGTGGTTCAAATTTTTACTTGCTCTGTTGACATTTCCATGGACCCTAAGGCAATATGATTATTTTTTTGCTCATTTTACAACTTATTTTCATTTGAAGTGACATATACTGTATATAAAGTGTAAATATTTTAAGATTTCATGAGTAAGCCTAATCAGAGCTGTTTTATTTTGCACAGATTGAGTCAAGTCATGAGATCACATGACTGAGCTAAATACTCACTTTAAAACAGGAACTCTCCTATAATTGGACACTTTCACTAGTGAAATAAATCATGGCTGACCTTGAATAGTGCATTTCTACAATGGCATCAGTAGCTTTTGCATTCACTTTGCTGTTATGAATGTACATGTTTAAATTTAAATGGTACATTTAAAGAGACATTTTAATACAGCGATGAAGATGTATGCCATGCATAAATGGGTGCTGTCAGCATGAGAGTCAAAACAGCTGATAAAAACATCACAAAAATCCACAAGTAATCCAACACATTCCAGTCCATGGAGTGAAAAGCTGCATGTTTCATTTTTAGATGAACTATTCCTTTAACACAGACTCTCACAATGTATAAAACTATTGGTATATTGAATATAGATAACTTATGTAATTTTAATGTAATTTGATTGGTATGATCAGATATATAATCTTCTTTCTGGTTTATACCAGCACATAGTCTTGCTGCTCATGTGCAGTAAAGCCCTATGTTTTAGTCTAAGCCTACAGTCTTAGATGACCAGTGCAGTAGGGCTGGTTATGAACACATTATTGAATATGGATGGAAGCAGCACATTTCAACCACCTACAGGATTTTTAATAGTAGAAATGCAAGGGCAACCAAATGCATGAAATGAAATTCAGATATTCAGCATAGATGTTGCTCATTGTCAACCTGTTCGTCTGGAGGCATAAGCCAGCGCTTAAATTATGGAAATAAGTGTGTTGAAAATTGTATTTGTAGTAATATTTTGGTCGTTACACAGGTTTTGTTCCCTGCATATAGGCATCCAAACTGCCTTGGTTGGCAATTCAATAGTCTATTTCTAAATAAAAGTTCACTGGTTGTCATTAGTTGACATCATTTTTTAAACATATTTGTATGGCTGATAAGAGCTGGGCAGGCAAGAGCTTGTTCATAATCATGTCATATTTCCCCAAAGGCTCTATTCTCACTGTATGCAACAAGTCACTGTGTGAATTAAATGCATCTGTTGTCAGTGTCTCTTTTTAAGACAAAGATTGCGCAGGAAAGCTCAACTGAATTCTCAAGAATGAATACAGGAAATTTTAGGTGGGATTTTCCCACACAAGCAACACACCAGGATCAGAGTAACTTCAGAGTAACTTAGTAACAAGATGTCAACATGGATCAGGGATAGGCGTGGGTGATAGCATGAGTTATATGTGAACCTGGTGAAATGATTCATTGCTGTTGTATACACAATTTACCGTAAGTGCAAAGGGTTTTCTTTCTTTTTCTTTTTTTTAATGGATTCAGGAAACCATTCTTATTTACACATGCAAATATTATACAGAAAAGAAAAAAAAAATGCATAGATTCAAAGTTCCAGTATAGAAGGGTGTTGGTACAATATACAGGGTTTTGAACACCAATTATCATAGCAGTTAGTACAATTTGTGCAGGCTACAGTGACAAAACAAATGTTGTGATTGTCTTTTATTTATCTTTTCATTGTCTTTATTCTCTAGGTCGTATATCAGTTTAATATAAATTGTGTTCAGAAGTGTTTAGTACAAGCTGTGTGTAAACTAGGTGACTTGTCAGACTTCTAATAAGGACAAACCATGGAAGCCTGTTTAGCAGGAGCGTTTGTAACTCAAAAGCTAAACTGTTTGGTGTTTTATGAACACCAGTCTTTGCAATTATGACTGCAGACACAAAGCATGACAAGACTTTATTGGTATAGGACAATAGTGGGTGAAAACCTGATAATGACTGTCAAACTTTAAGAAGGATTGTGTCCAAGCAATGCAGAACTACTGCAAGAAAAAAGTATCTGCAAACCTCCATTTTTACTTTGTAGACCCTTTTTTCCACAAAGGAACCTCATAACGCCAACATCCATGAATGAGCGGCAACTGCTAAAACTTTTAATTACAGACACCAGTGCTAAAATTAAAAAAAAGATGGTGTCATAATCACAAAACCTGGTCAGTTGGAAACCACTTTGGATAGTTTTAGAGAGAAGAGTGAGAGCAAATTTCCTCCTCTAACATCTGAAGCAACTGGCAGATGTTTTGATAGACAACAGTCCACTGGAAATTATTCAGAAAAGGTAAGAAACTGTATTAAAGGCAAGTGCTGGTAAAACACCTTAATAGAATTGCCTATATCCCAGCTGTTCACATTATTTTGTCCAAATCTTGTTTTGGCTCCTTACATTATGCATAATACTTTCTATAACTGTATGATTCTAGGTCATTCCAATTGTTTTGTTTAAGGCTCATTTCTCAATTTGGAACAGATCATTTTTTCACACATGAATGGAACTGAAAATCTAGTGACCGCTTCTTTGTGCTTGTATGTATTTTGCAGATCGTTTTATCCAGAGCAATTTGAGCATAATGCTTTATCTGTTCATGCATTTCTGGAATTAAACCCATGATAATGGCTTTGCTACCTATTTCTACAGTTTGAGCCTAAAGCCCAAGAATACTTTTTTCTTCAAAGTATATTCCATTTGATAGTGTTCTTGAGCACAGGTGCTCGACAAATGATCGTCCTTGTCATCCTTATAGTATTCTTTGGGCTTAATGGTGTATAAAGTCCTTTTCATCATTGCATTTTTTTTTAAAGATTTTGAATATAAATATATTTGAAACATTAGTTTTAAAAACAGTTTTTTTTAATTGTATTAAAAATGACTCTATTTGGCATTGAAAACTGACTGACCAATAAGATTGTAGCTGTATGTTTCTGGAGATCAAACAGCACTTATTTTTCTCTAAGCATAAATGCAAAGAAATGCACAAAGAAAAATGGTTTCAGTATCACCCTAGATATGCTTTGTTGTCTTGAATGTGGTCATTTTTCTCTTTATGTAGCTGCAAATTACAGAAAGTAGTGTTAAAGCATAATATATTTTCAGCCGAAATTAAATTCAGAAACCAACTGTGAAATCAGGGCCTCACGCTATGCGGGGAACACACAGATCTCTGGCTGGAAGAGAATGTGCGATTTATGTGAAAACAGCAGTTCCTCTTCACAGAATTGAGACTAACCGGCAGATGTGTTTACACAAGACTTCAGCTCACTTACAGCCACATGTATTATTGATTATGTCCTATCGATCCGAGTGCCCACTCCTGGAGAGGAACATCACTGTGACGAGGCTGATCTCTGTTTATGACTCACATTAGCGAGTGCTCCCACGGTCAGTTGGCACAGTAATGGTTTTACTGCAGATGGTTGAGAGCAGACGCTACTAGAGTTATTCTAGCGTCACAGGAATGTAAACCACTTATATGGGCCACAGTCCATCTTCAGCTCCTCAGTCTGAGGAAGTAATTACGTTTTTTAATTTTGGTGTAATTCATTTAGCTATATGCTGAGGCTTACATGCAAATGTCGATGTGAGGACAATCAACGATATTTTGTGAGGTCATGTATATGTAACGGCTTTTTCAGATTGTTTGTGCTGTTACTTTCTCAAAATTTTGTTTCTGCACAATGATTACGTGTTAGGATAGAAGTCTCCTCTCCAGTCACAATCCAACATGTCCCTGTCAAAATAAGGCAGGATGTTCCCAGTCGTGGGAGAGCGTTCCTTCTCTTCCCGTTCTCTCTCATTCAGGAAGTTCTGATTGGACAGAGCAGTAATATTAATTCTTTATGTGAAACACTGTTGTTGAAATGTTGCTGCCACTCCCACAGGACATATTTCGTGAGCATCCTTTATCTATCGATCTATCGATCGATTTATCTTAGCGGTGGTTAAGCTGTTGAATTTCAGTATGCTATACTAAAGCAGAATTTAATAAATATCCTGTTTAAGATGGTTCACTCTGCCTTTTGCAGTGATGGGCAGTAGCATCGCTACAAGTAGTGACGCTAGTAGTTTAACTACATTTCTCAGTAGCATGGTGGTAGCGTCGCTGCTTTCTGAATCAAATAGCTTTTCAGTAGCTAAGCTCTTTTTTTGATCAAGTAGCGCGGTAGCGTCAACAAAAGCTAACGTTACATTATCCAAAGAAAGCATTCTGAAACTCGAGCTCAAATCGGAAATATAACTGCTACGGATCACTGATCCTGGATCAGTAAGTGACGCCACCGCCACTAAAGCTCGTAACGCCATTGGCTCCTCAAACTGTCAGTCAAACCTCATTATTCCTCCCGCCTCTCTCGTGAATGAAGTGCGGTGCGGAGTTTGGAGCATCTCAGCTTGTTTGCAGTCTGAAGGTAAATAAAGAACTGTTGATTGAATAAGTACAGCGGTTTCTTTACTCAAAAAACACTATTTATAAAGGCTAATACTTTTTTTTTTTTTTTGTATTTGAGGAGCTTAGAAGAGTTTCTTAGTCTAGCATCTGTTGTCAAGTCACAGCCAAATAGCTTGTGCGAAGCGCTGAATCTTTCATAATGACACTTTGGCCAAATAACCTGAACGCCCACATAATGACAGAAAACTGGACACGAGTCAGGAAAAAAATAAATAAACATTCGCTGGTCAAAAGCTTCGTATTTGAACTTGATTTTGGTGACATGTTTATATTAATATAATGACACATGCAACAATGCAAATAAACGTAGCCTATCTGTAGGCCTATACACCTATATGGTAACACTATACAATAAGATTTCATTAATGTTAGCTAATGTATTATCTAACATGAGCATACAATGTATAAAATACATTCATTAAAGTATTACATTAAAATACATTTATTACAGTATTTATTAATCTTTGTTAATGTTAATGAAAATAGTCATTCATTGGTAGTTCATGTTAGTTCACAGTGCATTAAATGTTAACAAACAACTTTTGATTTTAATAATGCATTAGTAAATGTTGAAATTAACATTAAGATAAATGCTGCAGAAGAATTGTTCATTCTTAGTTCATGTTGACTACACTAGTTAACTAATGTTAACTTCTGAATCTTATTGTAAAGTGTTATCATTTATATAAATGTATCTGTATACAATAAAGCCACAATACCAACTACCAATAGGAGGTTTCCGGCCAACAGCAAAAATTTATTTTGCCTATGTCACAATTTGAGGTCAATCTGGCCCTGTATTTGATACTGATTATGTTGCCAAATTGGTTTGGAACAGCTGTTGAATAAACAATTAAACTGAACATGCCTGTCTATCTGCTTGACTGACAGTTTTATTGATCACTGAGAGAGCATTGACTTGGTATGATGTTGGTTCAATAGAAATTTAAATTTTTTTTTAAATAGCTTGGATGTAGTAAACTACTTTTGCCATGTTTCTGTAGCTTAGCTTGGTACATTTCCCAGGGCTGTAGCTTTAGTGTAGTGAAGCTTCATTTAAAGAAGAGTAACTGTTAGCTTAGCTCACTACGTTTTCCAAGTAGCTTGCCCAACACTGGCCTTTTGTTTTGGACACCCTGGTGATGTAAAAAAAAAGCATTTCACTTCAAGCACCCTGATGTAACCAGTGTTACTTCACTCTCTCAGATGGCGGTTTTATGAACTTTCCCACCCGAGGGGAAGAGGCCTTCTCAACGTTTCACTCTCCCAGGCTGCTTAAGTGACTATTAACTGTGATGTTAAAAGCTCGTCCTTTCCTGAGGTGCTGTGCCTGATGGATGGGGTCATTTCAAGTTTTTGGCTTTCCATCCCGTAGGCCTTGAAGAAAGAAATGTCCTGGCATCAGAAGCAAAGGTTAAGAGAGCGAAACAAAACTGGATTTCGTCAAAGAGAAGTTTGATTGGAGTTCTGTTATTAGAGAGACAAATTTTTATTTTGTGTTCTCAAGTACTCAACAAACCAATCAAAACTCATCTTCCAATTTTTCATTTAATTTGTCTCATTAAAAGTTCTTACATCATGTTTTTTTTTTTTTCAGAAGTCAATGCTAGTTACTACAGAAAAGGATGCTATAATCAATCTAAAACATGAAAATTGAGGGATTTTGACATGTATGTGCATAGTTGTTACTATTCTGCTAGTAGTGTATTTTTTAAGCATTGGTGCATTTAAAAGGAGATGTAGCTTCTCTGAGAGTGTTTTAACATGCTGAAGCGTACTAAAAATCATCATGATTGCAAACCCCTCTCGAGAAGTTTTGTCTCTTGTAAAGCACTGCTGGTGTACAAATCCACCGCTGCAATGTTCCTGTAATTATGTCGATCCACAGGTTTATGTATGAGATGTTGTGGAGAGATTAAAAGATGGCATTTTGCTTTGTGGTGTGTTACTTGCTCCAGGGTGTCTGCCAGTAAATGTTTTGCTTGAGTAATTGGTTGCAGTATAGAAAAAAAGGCCCAACAGCTTTGATCCCGTAAACTAGATGTTTTACATTCACAATGTTTTTAATGTAACCGCTAGTCCATTAGTCTAAACACTTGGGTTACATTGAAGTGCATCATCCTGAATATGCCACTCAGTATTGGAGACTTTCTCATGAGAGCTTTGATAGTTTGTGCAATAAAAGGTTATGCTTTCACAACTTCGGGGTCAGTGAGATTTTTTTTTTTTTTTAAGAAACCAATGCTTTTTTTCAGCAAGGACACATTCAGTTGATCAAAAGTAACAGTAAAGACATTTATAAAAGCTTTCATTTTAATAAATGCTGTTTCATGTGACATGTGACACTGAAAACTGGAGTAATGATGCTGAAAATTCAGCTTTTCATCCCAGGAATAAATTACATTTTAAAATATATTAAAATAGAAAACAGTTATTTGAAATTGTAATAATATTTCACAATATCACAGTTTTTACTGTATTTCTGATCAAAGAAATAGAGTCTTGATGAGCATAATAGACTTTTAAAAACATATAAATCTTAATTTATTGAATCTAGTTTTCAGTCAATTATGAAAATGTGTAGTTTTGCACATCCCTAGTTTTTTCTACAGGTTGATTTCAGTGTGAAATGTTTTCAAGTTGAACAAAATTCAAGTCATGCAATTCTGTTTACATGATCAATCATCTCTGGTATTGTGGGTGTTCCTGCAAGTTGGCATGCTATTCTGGAACGGGTGATATTTAGGAGTCTGAGTAGAGGGTTCCTGTTTTTGTGACCTTTTATTGAAACTGCATTGATGAATCAGTTCTTGAAAAGCTAGAATAGGAAACTGATCCCACCCATGAAAAAAAAACAGACCATTGTTGTTGTTATTTTTATTGTTCTGTTGATTTTTACCTGTAAAGGAAAGGGTCTCATTGGTCAGAGCTGTTCCATTGATCATGCCGCATTGTCTTTATTCTCTTGGGAGGAAGAAGGTCAGAGCGCTCGTGCTGTGAAACTCTTTCACAAACCGCTGTATTTTTACTCCAGTAGCCTGCAGGAAATTACACTTCTGAGAGAACGTTGAGTCTGTGACTGTCTTTTCTCAGATGTTTGATGTATGGACCTCAATGTCCATTGAAGTACAGTTTTCTTCATTCAACTACTTTGCCTTGGATTTCTCTCTTTTAAAGATGACATGAAATGAAAAGAAAACGGCTTAGTCTTATTCTTAAGCACAATTCTTTGCAGAAAAAAAACTTTCAGAAAATGTAATGCATCTCTAAAATGAATGTTATTTTGGTATTAGACTGAAAAAATTTTACATTTAAAATTGGGTTTTATTCAAGTCAAAAATATTCTTTAACATCACTGAACCAACCTATACACATCACTTTACACCAACATTAATTCATTTCATGGATTAAATTGGGTAGAAATAGCTCTTTAAAATAATAATTGTGGCTTACCAATTTTTAAAGTGTTAAAAAATTGTTAAAAGTGTTAAAAATAACATGTTTTAATTAGCTGTTATTTTATTTTAAAGTTATTTATTTTTGCATAGGTTTATTTTTATTATTTTTTTATATTTAGCTTTCATCTGTTTTAGTAATTTTAGTACTTCACGTAGTTTGTAAGTCAATTATGTTTTATTTAAGTTTCTAATCTAATATTTATATTTAATTTTATTTTATTTCAGCTTTATTTCAATTAAGAAAATATTTTTAATAGTTTTAGTTTAAGTTAACGAGCACAGCAATGGATGACATAACCAAGACTGTGTGGGCAGAGAAAACTAATATTAAATACTGAATATTCACTCAGAAATGTGTTACATTCTGGAAATTCATATTCAGTAATCAACATAAAATCAAAATAGAGCCTATTTACTTTCTTAAAACGCATTCCTGGTCTTGTTATGAGCAATTCGTCAGTGCACAATATTCTAAAGGAAAAGATTTGTTTGTCTTTCATCAAAATACAATAACCTTAATTTTTGAAATGAATATCCTGTTTTACTTGATAATAGATTCCGAGTGCCATTTGACGTTCACTATTAGATGTGACTCCAGGCAGCGTGTTATTAGTGAATGAGTCAGGATGATGTTTTCCTCGAGAGGAGAGTCACACTACTCCGACGTCAAGTTGATTTCACACTCTCTGGTCGTCTCTCATCATGTGCAGTGATAATAAAGCACTACTGGATCCGTAATGGAGTCATGGTTTCCTGCTGCCTTCAGTGACAGTTATTATCACAGACACAGCTGTGTTCAGTCATCATTATCACCGCTGGACTCCCACAAACCTGTTGTTTCTATTGTATCTGGAATGGATTGTAGTGAAACTCAGCCTCAGGTTACAAAGCTCACTTCATTCCTTCACACACGAATGTCAACGAGGAATTAAAGGAATATTGCATGTTTTTTCTGCCTTTTTGGTTTATAAACCACATATTGTACACATTATTAAAATGCTACTGTAAACACACCTGCCTTTTGTTTATAGAAACTGATGCACGATTCAAAATTATGTTGTAAATAACCTTTAATACATCTTTTTTTTAATGTAATGCTGCATTAAATTCAGAAATGGTATGGTGCTGTTTTCTGAGTTTTAAAAAAGAGCTGGACTGGACTGACAGTCAATTTTAATCCATCTTGTGTTGACAGTTTATGCAATAAATATTTGACATGACAGTATATGTTGATAATATTACATCAAGAAAAAACTGAGGAAGATGGAAGCAGCCTGCATTAAAATGTATATGTTTAACAGATGAATCCAAATTGATTTATGTATGTTTGTTTGTTTAATTTATATGGATTGATTGATTGCATTCCTCTGCTGTTCTGTTTTGGTAACTCGTCACTGATTGTCAGTAAAGTGCATTGTATTTAATTATAATTTTAAAATAGTGTTGGAGGATTGCACAGACAAACATTTGTTTCTGTGAAATTTCATGCAGTGTTTGTGTACGATTAAACCAGGAATGTGCAGTAAAAAAGTAAGGTCAATTTTCATATGAGGCTGACCGTAATCATGCACTAAAATAATTTTATTTATCTTTATCTAATTCATATCGCAGTGTCCTTCTGCTTCAGGGTTTCTCAAATATCGTCATTGAGCAGTGTAAGTCACAAGCAATACTGCCATATGAGGCTAATTTCTTTTGTGTGTTATGGCTAAATTTAGCCTGACCTAGTTGGTTGCTAGTAAGTGGAGTTCGAGGAAGCCACAGAGACTGATGTGATCAGGGGTATCTTGGGTAAGAACCTTATTTCAGGAAGTCACCAGCTGTGAAGTTATTTAGTATCAATAACTGGCAAGCCTCTAGATATTTTCCATGCTTAATTTTTTAGAGTGTGTGATCTTAAACCGTGTCATTCTCATGAAGTTTATAAAATGTCTACAGATGGTCTCCACTGGATATCCACTTTGGTTATCTTTTTTAAAAATATGTTTTATTATAAATATATTTTTATAAATACATTAATGCATATATTTAATTTATTAATCTTATGTAATATTTTACAGTCTATATTAAATTTAAAAAAAATTATATAATACGTATTTTAATATATTAACGTATTCTATGTAATATAAAATTTTAAATAAAATTTTTAAAATGAAATACAGTCAAACTAATATTATGAAATATTACAATTTAAAATGATTTTTTTTCTATTTTGATATGTTTTTAAATATAATTTATTCCTGTGATGGCAAATCATTTTTTTGTATTATATTTTTTACTACTATTTTTTGGCCTGTTTTGTCAGGTAGAACTGAAATATGTGCAGCACATTAAAATGCATACAGAATCAGTCTTTAAACCTCTCAAACTAAACAATTAGATTTTTTTCTTGATGTCTGACATTATCATTCATTTTTTTGTATTTTTCTACTAATTTTTTTTGTCAGGTAGAACTGAAATATTATGTGCAGCACATTAAAATGTATACAAAATCACCTTTTAAACTACTTAAACCAAACATTTAGAGTATTTTCTTGATGTCTGATATTATCATTCATTATAATTTTACTTTTAGAACCAAACGGCTGCAAATCTCCTGCGTTCCCGGCACCGCACGACTGTATTTCATGCTCTTTGATGTGCGTTTGTTTCATCCTGTACTCTTGAGTTGTGTGTAATGGCCGTACATAAAGAACACAGCAGTAGTGCTTGCCTGAAAAAACATCAGGAGCGTTATCTGTTCTGTATCCGCTCGCTGTTGTGAGACAGCCGCCCAACATCGGCGACACACAGTTCAGAAGGTCAGGTCAAATCTATTGTGGTTTATTAGACAGGAACAGTTTGTGCTGATGTTATTTTGTGTTAACAGACAGATCAAATTCTCAGCCAGTGATATATCTTAGGCCACCACAAAATAAAATAGAGATGAGCAGATCAAAGGCCTTGAGGTTGAAGGAAGACTATGTACAAGGTTGAAGTCTAACATCTAGTATTTATGGCCAGAAGTTTATTATAATGACATACAGTTTCTTAAATGTATTTCAGATGTGCAGGTCTGCATTTACTCACCTGATCTACAGTATTTTTTGTGCTAACCTCAATCATTTTTTTCCACTTCAGATTTCACATTTTACAAAAGACTTTCTTAGAACAGTCTTAAATGTTGTCTTTTTCTCTGCTATATAAACAAATGACTGGATTTAAAGCAGTAGTTCACCCAGAAATGACAACTTGCTGAAAGTGTACTCAGGCTATCCAAGATGTAGATGCATTTGTTTCTTCATCAGAATGGATTTGGAGAAATGTAGCATTCCATCACTTGCTCATCAGTGGATCCTCTGCAGTGAATGGGTGCCGTCAGAATGAGAGTCCAAACAGTTTATAAAAACATCACAATAATCCACAAGTAATGTAAGTAAATTAAGACATTTTTAAATTCCAACTATTGCTTCAGGCTAAATTACGAGTTCTCTATACATTATTTTGTTTTCTTCAGTGAAAAACACCTTAATGATGGGTTTGTTTCTTACAAACTAAGACATTAATTGATGGACTGGAGTGGTGTGGATTACTTGTGGATTATTGTGATGTTTTTATCAGCTGTTTGGACTCTCATTCTGACGGCACCCATTCACTGCAGAGGATCCATTGGTGATCCAAATCTGTTCCCATGAAAAAACTAATTCACCTACATCTTGGATGGCCAGAGGTTGAGTAAATTTTCATCAAATTTTCATTTATGAGTGAAATATTGCTTTAGTCTTTTGCTGTATAAATGACTGGAATTATACGTCTAACTAAGCAAACTATTTTTGCACCAGTACAGCAGGATTCAGATGCTCAATTTTCAACTTTAACTTTGCAGTTTATCATCAACATTGCTGTTATATTAATATGAAATATTAATTTGTATGTTTTTGTTGCACCGTATTGCATTGTGCTGCATACAGTTTGCCTTTTGCGTAGGTTTGCATGTCAGTTCTGTGTGTTTCTGAGTGTGTAGGAGGTTTATGCTGTTGTGTGCTGCACAAAGGGGCCTGATGTTACCCAATATTTCTGAATCACTTAATTACCGTTAAAGTCATGCCAAGAGTGCATTTTATCTTCCTAAATGATGTTCAACAGAAATCTTTTGTCTCAATACATCTTACATCATCGAGTTACGTCATATATGCCTAAACCAGAAGACATCATTTCAGATCAGCTTCCTGATTTCTAAACTATCATCAACTGTTTTCTCAGAGGGGAAGTTAAGGATGTTTCTGAGATTTTAATTTCTGGGTTGAGAAAGTTAGAGGTTATATTGACACACCAGCTGTTTAAACTCCAGTGGACCGACACACTGTCTACAGTCTGTGCATTTTGCATTTGTGTTTGCTGTCTATGACCCCTTCAGAACCCATGAGAAACCACTGTTGTTGGCTTTATATAACCGTCAGTGAAATAAAAAAAAAAAAAAGATTAGTACAATACAAATGAACAGTATTTCATTATACAGCTTTCTGTGCAATTGCAGCATTCAGCAGTCTGATAATGCTTAATAATGACATTAAGGCAATGCTGTAACTGAGAGTTGGTCAGGTATGTTTTAATTTGCTGTATCACAAAATAATACATACACAAAATAATAATTTGTCTATGTATGTGTATATATAAAGTAACATTGTAATAGTGTATTAAATAAGTAATATGTAACTATATATGAGTAATATGTAACCATATATACAGTATATATATATATATATATATATATATATAATGTATGATGCGTAAATGTGTGTGTAAATAGACATCAAGATTTAAAAAAGAACATTATATTAATAATATATAAATAATGTTATTATATTTTTATTTTATATATATATATATATATATATATATATATATATATGTATGTATGTGTGCGTGCATGTGTGCATGTGTGTAAATGGACATCAAATATTGATTTGAATGTGAATTTATCTTAAATATTAATATTATGCACACAGACACACACACACACATGTATGTATGCAAGGCCTAAAATTAACACTCGCCAAGCGCCGAATGCGAGTAAAAATCGGCGTTGGGGAGTACATATAACAGTGTCAGTCACCAGTCGGCGGGTACAACTTTTACGAAATATAACAATGCAATGTAGTGAAAACAACAGCCAGTTTTTAAAGAGATTCGCTGTTTCTGACATAAGCGAATAAAATAAACTTTTCCAAGATCATCGTGATTAGCTGTTCTGTCATAAGCAACATGAGCGAATCAAACAGACTGATAGGTCAGAGCAGTGTGATGGCCAGCTTGTTCCTAGACACGGTTCTAATAACTTTTACCTGAGAAGATTTTGCTGCTTCGTTTTGGAAGATTAAATTTTCCCTTCTTTATTCTTTATAACCCAAGATTTTGGCGACGCATACCTGGGGTTACGCCGCCTAAACGGTGCAGTGAAGTATTGAAAGGCTGCGCGTTCGGCTGTATGCATATGCTGAGCTGCTTCAGACAGCTCACCAGTAGCGCTTCAACGGACGAAAACACACACAATTATGTCAAAATGCACGGATATGTGTCAGATCTGCGTCTTGTGCATCTGATTTTAAAGACACAGCGCTGATGTTAAAGTGAAACCTGCTGAAGCCTGTCATTGATGTAAATCAAAGAACAAAAGTAAAAGAGAAATCATTGGACTGTTCTAGTCGCTGATTAACTTTTGTAGTTTGAATAAAGATTAATCTGTATAGTTTATGCATATACAATTTATAGTTTGTGAAGATTGTTTTAAAATCACTTAAATTAAAAGATGTTATATATTTCAGAGCCTATTAAATGTTAAAAAATAATGGCTTTCAATTATACTGTAATGTTGAATGGCTATAATTAATAGGGGAAATTGAGGGAAAATGCATTTAATAGAGACACAGGACAAACAAAAAATATTGTAAATGTGTTTAGTCATTGTAGTAGTAATAACTGCCTGTTTTTGCAAAAAGAGTTTCATGGCCGGTAAAAAAAAATTTTTTGCCCGGTAAATTTTATCACGTCACCGGCCATAGGCAGGTGTGGCAAAAAGTTAGTTTTATGCCATGTATGTATGTATGCATATATATAAAGATAAAAAACATAAAAAACAATATTTTATGTCTATTTATACATTGTCTGGTAAGTAGCTGTGTAGTGATCGGTCAGATAGTTCTAGGTTTATTTTGTGATAATGACCGGTTAAATAAACATTATCATTTACATAGGACACATTTATTCCACTTTTGCTGTTTAGCAAGTTAATCTGTTTTCATCAGTTGATAATCCAGAGCTGCTGTTAAACTGACTGGGTCATGGTGACGTCGCTGGAGTCGTTTGCTCTAGCTGCTAATTGGACAGATCACAGCAGTCCCTGCTTTGAAAGACATTACCACTCTTTCTATTCTTAGCTTCCATTTTACAAGGTGCCACGCTGTTGTCTGTCAGTGCCAATTAGCGAGCGCTTTGCTATCCATCATGTTTTTGAGTCTAGGTCAGAGTTTGGTTTGCATGTGCTTTCTGCGACTTTCCACCCTCACAGACGGAAACTTTTTCATTTCTCTTGTTGACTCTAACAAGCGTCTGCAGCTTTGAATATGTCTGTGACCTTAATATAATTGGGTGTTTGTTCCACAACACAATGTTTGTTTGTAAGGGAAAGTGCAACCTGCTAGAGTGAGTGTCATCACTGTCTGGACTTGTGTTGCAATTTCCTTCCTCATTTTAATGGAGGAACAGTCATTCATCCCTCAGTAAATTGAATGTTTGTCCATGAAAAGGAAATGAGAATTTTTTTGGTGTCTGTGGAACTGCTATGAGACCAAGGCCTCCGTCTGCCTTGAAGTATCAGTGGGTCATTAAACCATCATCAAGTTCACCTCAGACCTTGCATGCAAGTCTTTTCTTCATGACGAGCAAGGTGTGGGAGTGTGGCTTTACTGGTTCAAATGGGGAAACATTGTACATGAAAGGGAACTGACATGATTCAGAAAAGTTTCATCACATTTTTTCATGTTATAGCCATATAATTCCTAAAATAGTGTTATAAGCACAGCTCTGCTTTGTTTATGGTAAACATGGCTTGTCCAAAAAGCGCCTATTGTCAGAGAGTGAATTTGCATTTTCATTCATGACATCTGCTGCTTTTGTTGCCGCCAGTTTTGTAAATCTTTATTGTTTGATGGAAAAAAAAGATCAATTCGGAAAATAAAATATCCAGGATTATTTGACACTTTGATTCTAAGTTTAAGTCTTTCAAATGGATCGCATATACAATGTTTTTGACTGAGGGTTTCTTACTTTTAGACTAGTTGACTAGTTAGCTACAAAATTTCCCTTTAAATGGCAGTGAAATTAGTTGTAGCACACATCCCTAGTTATATCATGAGAAATGAAGTTCCTTGATCTTTTATTCTTGAAATAGGGTTATAAACAGTAACAAAACTAGTTTTGCTATTAGTGTTGACAAAAGACCCGGTACTTCGGTACCAAGTCGGTACTAAAAAAATGAAAACGTCACGGTACCAGGTTTTTTTAAGTACCGGTGGTACCGAGTATCCGGTCAACCCGGTTCTTGACGCGTAGGGCCGTATGATTTCTGCGGAATCCAGTTATAAAAACGGAATGTCATGGAATTAGTCAAAGTTTGGATGAATCAATCAAAAGTAGGTCATTACACTTAAGTCAAATCACGACATGGACTAGTATCTCTAAATATTAAGCCGCAAAAGTCGACTTAAATATGAATCACGCATGCTTTGCGAGTCTCTGTGTGAATGAACGAATAGCAGAGACGCGCGGTTTTGTTTACTACACACACACTGGAGCGCGTTTGACGCTTGCGGTGATTTCAGCATCTGCCGTCTCAATGAGGACATAAATACATAAACAACATCACCAGAACCGCTCTGAGAGTCACTTCACGAGCATTTTACCGTTTCATTTGAGTAAAACCAGCGTCATATCATATAGACACAGAAATTTAAAGGTATTCACGGCAACCCGTCAAAATAAAAGTTTGGTTTAGATATTGTGCCAGAAATATATAACTATTGTTTAGTACAATGTATGTGATACTACAACTACTACTACTGTTTAATAAATTAATAGAACTTTATTTTTTAAGAAATAATCACACAATATTTCTTCCATGTTTTAATTTGAATAGTAAATCCCCTTTATTTGCCAAAAAATAAAATGTGTTTAAATTTCATTAATTAAAAGACAAATTAAATTTGGGTGAAACTTGTTTACTGTTTTTCAGACTTTTATTACATGTGGAAAAACTTGAAACACAATTTTAAATAAGTATAAAGAATGGCATTGATATTTGTACATTTTATTTTTGTTTGATTTTATTAATAAAAGTAGTGTTTTTTAAATAGCATGCTTTTGTGTTTTGCTTTGGTACCAAAATTGGTACCGAGAACCATGGATTTTCACTGGTATCGGTACCGAATACAGAAATTTTGGTACCGTGACAACACTATTTGCTATGTATAGATATATCTATCTAGATATAGATAACATTGTTAAAAAACATTTTATTAATTAAAAATTATTTAATTATATTCTTTATAAATTGTTATATTCAATAGATTTTTTATAGATTTAACAATTTGCTTAATAATAATAATAATGCAATTTTTTTGTTGTCTTTTAAGTAGTAATTCATTTATAACATAAAAACACCACTTATTATTACCACAAATGTGATTTGTTACAAACACTGGAAAATCTTTTGGCAGTTGTTGAATTTCCCTCTATTTGAACACATTTCTACAGCTCTGTTCCACTGAGATGAATGAGAATGATAATAAAAATCTTTCACCTGGTTACAGAAAAAGAATTGTATTTTTAACAAATAAAAAAAAAAGTGGAACGTTACGGTAAGTTAGTGGTTTAAAAAGCATAATAGTCTGCAGTTTTTTTTCCCAAAAAACCTTTCAATTTCATTTTACATTTCTATTATCTTGCATTGGTAACAGACATCCAAGAGCTTTCATGTTTGCAATTGCCAGATGTCAAGAGTTTAAATCCCCCAATCAGAGCTTTTGTTTTTTTTATGGATACTTTTTCTACTCACTGTTTTACTTTACTTGTCAACCATGTGCACATGCTCTCTCTGCACTGAGAAAATGGCACTGATGATCTGAAAACACCGGCAAACATATGCGCAAAGAGTTTTGTGATCTCCACTACGATGTTTCTCTCAAATGACAGTGAAATGCAACCAGTCTTTTTATTTTCATGTGGTGATTCATGCGGTTTGCTGCGAGTTGCATGCAATTTGACATTCTCTTCATTTGTACTTTAGTCATTAATTTGGATGAATTTCATGATTAATACACACTATGCACTATGTATTCTACCAAAGTGTATGAATTTTAGAAGGGTAGCTTGCCATCTTTCTTAGTTTCCAACATGCCACACTTCATTTTTTGGGTAAAATAAGTGCATCATCTGAATATTTGAAGTGCACTTCTTCTTGTTGGAATATGTCAGTGTGATCTGGGTCATTTTGAGACAACATAACCTGTGGCTCATTGAGTGAGTAAATGAGCCATCTGATCCAATTCAGTAACTAAGGATCCTGCGATTGATTCATAACTCTTTCTACTGATCATGTTGCTCATGACAGTCTTGTCATTACAAGCGTGTTCTGAAAAGTGTGAGTGTTTCATGTGGGTGTTTGAACAACCTCTGCCTGCAGTCACCAGTGCATTAAAGAGAGAGAGTTTTACAAAGACCTTGTGACCTCACACCTTCATCACTCATGCACAGCAGCGTGGTAAACAAACAGCAACCGTCAGGGCCGGTGTTGCTGAACCAGAGGCAGAAGTAGGTCAGTTTTCTGACTCTGACAAGTGTGTGTTAGTATAAATGTAGGCCACTTCATACAGCTGCAGTTGGTGCTTTGAATAATTTTGGAAACAGATGAACTTCTGAGCTTAGATAACTGGGGCGATAGGTGTGGAAAAACTACACATTTTCATAATTATCTAGTTGGTGGCTAGTCAGGTTTATATGTATTATAAAACAGGTTTAGTGCTATACACAGATAATTGCAGCCTCTCAATAAGGTAATTGACAGATAGTTAATAAATAGGCTTTAAGTCAACATGAAATCATAATGGACCATTTTTACCATTTTTTATATATAAACATTTAGGTTTAATTTTGTGCAATCCATCACTGTGCAAAAAAAGTTTTAATTTTTCATTAAAATATAATTAAATTTCCTTCTCAGCTGATGTAATGGATCTCTCTAACATCTTGGCTCCATGATCCAATCAATGTCTATCAAATCTAAATCATATTTAATCTAAATAAATCTAAATTCGCCTGCTTTAAGGCACAGCTGAAAATATTAAAAGTACAAACCAAACTAAAAGTATGTTTTTCCTTACAAATATGTACAGCACAGTACATTTCCTTTCACTATGCGCTATTCATTTTGTGTCATCTTTTTTCACACTTTTTTCTGTGAAAATCTGTTCTCACTGACCTGCATGGCAAAAATGTTAACCTAATTTTCATTTTGTAGTGCAAGATATGTTAATCCTCTTAGTGATTATTAGTGGTGCTTATAACTAGTCTGCATTGTTATGTGTAGCACCATTCGTAGAGTTAACCAGTGACATTACATGAAGCCCATTCACAAACTTAATTAGACTTGATTCCTTTTCCTTCAGCGTGGTGGGCACTCATAGACAGTGTTACAAAATGACAGCTACTTTAACCTTGTTTTGTTTGTGTGTGTGTGTGTGTGTGTGTTTCTGAAACATTTTTTTAAATTTTAACAATACTATACAAATGATATTAAGATTCTGGCTAATACAGATAAACTAAGAATTATTTTTGTACTTGTTATGGTTAATAACTTATGAATAGCTGATATTATAATAATTGTTTAAAATAAAGTGATTTGGAGCTATATTTGAAATGGAAAGTAATAATAATAATATTAATACTAATAAAGGTGTTTTTAAAGGGTGCTTTTTAAGCTGATATATTATTCAAAATGTTTAAAATAAAGTGATGAGAAACTAGAATTGAAATGAAAAGAATTATTAATAATAATAATGTGTGCTTAAAGAGTAGCCTAATTTTTAACTGATATTATAAAAAATGTGATATAAAAATGTTTAAAATAAAGTGATGTGGAACTATATATTTGAAATGAAAAAATATAATAATAATAAATGTTCTCTTAAAGAGTCATTTTTAGCTGATATAATAATTGTTTAAAATAAAGTGATGTGGAACTATATTTTTAATGTAAAGAAATAAGAAGAAGAAAAAGAAGAAATGTGCTTTTAAAGGGTACATTTTTAGCTGATGTTATAATAATTGTTTAAAATAAAGTGATGTGGAGCTGTATTTGAAATGGAAAGAAATTGGTTATAATAATAATATTAAAGGCAGGGTAAGCCAAAACAAACACGCCCCTACCCCAAAAGGGTCTCGCCCCTATTTTGATAGATCCGCCCCACATATACGTAGCCTACACAACCCAGGCAACAATTAGTTCTGTGAAACATAAGCCGCTTTTCCACCGAAATTACCAGGAACAATATGTCCCAGGAACTTTTTCCCCCCAGACCTGTTGCTGTCTGCGTGTCCATCACGGTCTAAACTACCGAGAAGATTAGGCAAACAGTCTGGTGACTTAATGTAAGGTCTGCGAGTGTTTCTCAATACCAAGTATGCAAATTTCGGAATTGCATCCTCGATAGTTCAGACTTCATGTGTTAGACTCGGGAGTGTGAACTCCCGCGGACGGAACGACGCAAGTTCAGTAATTCTGCAAACAGCAGCGTACTTGATAACATCAGTCAGCTCGCCTCGGCTGCTGCAGTCTTCCTCACTGTATTTACCGACAAAATATATCAAACACCACTCCCTCTTTTCGTTTTCATTTAAACATATTAATAGCCGCAAAAATGTAGTTCAGGGAATGTACATACATTACAATGAAACGAAATATTATATCAAACATTGCCTGTTTTCATTTTAATTTGAACATATTAATAGAACAATAGAATAAAGACCAAAGATTACCTGTTAGATTTACCCAAAACAAATTATATCTTATGTTTATCCACTACAGAGACATCAGAGCCAGCGGCAGATGTCAGAAGGACTAGCAGAGGTTATGCTCCTCTCTTCGGGATACATGAGAACTGAGCGCCAGGTGATCGCGTGGAGCTCACGTCTCCGAAATCAACGAAGCACATTTTCAAATAGGCGCAGTTTTTATAAATAAACCGCAGAGTTGAGTTTTAAACAACTACATTCTCGCCTGAAATACACGCGTCCAGTGTAGGCAGGCTTTAGCTGTTGTCGTGGCGAGTCCGGTGTAGACATGGTGTTACTCACCTATCAGGAAGAAACAAAGCAACCTCGGCGTCCGATCGCAGGCCTTCCGCTCCTTGAGTTCTCTCCAGTGCTGGAAAGCTGATCCGATATTTACACGAGTCCTACTTCTTGCCTTATCGTTCCGCAGACGTTTTCCTCTTTTGTTTTTTATCCGCCATCTCTATCTTTCTGTCGCTCGGCTCAGCTGTTCACTGAACGCTTTCTCCACCACATCACGAGTAGACACGCCCCTTACTGCTGATTGGCTACAAGTTTGTTTTGGTACTCGGCCCCGACTCATTTTTCTAAAACGTTTTTGAAAAATTGCTTACCCTGCCTTTAATGTTTTAACTTTTATTTGTCTTTCAGAAATGAAATGATAGACACCTTTAAGTATCAAGTATCAGCTGATTAATATCCAATACTTACTAATTCCAATATATTAATTAATTCTGATATAGTCATAATACATTGTGCATCATGAAATATCAGCGTTTTCTATCATCTTATGACTGCTGTTTCAAACACACACACACACACACACACACACACAAATTCAGACCTGTGACATCAGGTATCATGTCTACAATAAGGTATGATGGAGGCTTTTATGTATGTATTTTTTTCTTCCGCCCACCCCAGTGTGTACACAGGGAAACATGTGATTTCAGCCTGCCTAATGTCACTGCTTCCTGTTTCTGATCTAATATCTCTCTCTTTCTAGTTATTGAGTGAGAAGATAAGCGGTGCAGAAGGGACAAAGCTTGATGAAGACTTCATGGAAATGGAGCGGGTGAGAAAAACAGCAGAGATGAGCCCCTCTTCACATGTGATCCATATGACAAACATATTTACTCTTACCTTTTCCCACCTCTGCAGAAAATAGAGGTCACCAACAAGTCTGTTTTTGAACTTATAACGAAAACCACAGAATACCTTCAGCCAAACCCAGGTATGAATCACGGATCTGACATATTCATAATAACACTTCTGATTTCATTGAGTCATTAAATATCATTAACACCACCTACTAAGCAGCAGTGTGCAGTGGACTCCTGAAATGAGGAGGCGAGGCATTCCAGTTCTAGTTTGATTCCAGGGTTTCTGAGTTAAAGTCTTGTGAAACACTAACCTTACATTTATCAAAATGTGAACAATGCTCTAATAACATAGTATGTTTAAACTACCATACTATTTATTAAAATGCTACTAAAAAGTCTTTGCAGATTTACACCACTGTTTGGGGTTGGTAAGATTTTTAAATGTTTTTGAAAAAAATCTCTTCTGCTCACCAAGGCTGCATTTATTTGATTAAAAATACAATAAAATCAGAAATATTGTGAAATATTATTACAATTTAAATAACAGTTTTCCATGTTATTATAAAATTAAATTTATGCTGCATTTTCAGCATCATTACTCCAGTCTTCAGTGCCACATGATCCTTCAGAAATCATTCTGATATGCTGATTTGCTGCTCAAGAAACTTTTCTTTTTATTGTTAGTGTTGAAAACAGTTAAGCTGCTTCATATGCTTGTGATGCTTGTGATTTTTTTTTTTTCAGGTTTCTTTGATGAATACAAAGTTTATATGAAATAGCAATCCTGTTGATAATTAATAAAAGTATTACTTATTTAAAATTATCTTACTGAGCCCAAACTTTTTTTTTAACATTTTTACATTGCTTAAAAATGACTATAATGATACAGTAAAAACTTACAGCATCAGTCATCAAATCCTCTGTAAACACTTGATGGCATGATGTTGACCTACATTCATTTTAATCAAGCTCACATTTTTGAGTAGCTAAGTTGTTAACTAATGTAATTAAATCCATCATTTCCAGCAGTTTGGTCCATTCAGGCTGATTTGTGGACTTGTTCAAACATGATTTTTGCCTATTATCTCATTAAAATGATTATCTGGTTCAATGAGAACAACACAGTAAACTCACCTCCCTTTAAAACTTCATCACTGTTGCACAATATTACTTTGGGAAAAAGTGACTTACACAGTGTTTAATCTTGTATTTTGAAATTGCCTTGTGTTTTGGTGTTGTTGATTATTTTCTCATGCAGTATTTAATTTTTTTATTTAAATTTTTTTTTTTTGAGTCGGCACTGCCTCTCTTGCCTCCTGAAAAACAGTGCTGCTACTAAATTACTGTAATTTCTCTGTCAATGACTCGTGCTAGGAGTGCAGTGTTATGATTTCTGGTTTGGTCATGAGTGTATGTCGTGTATCCGCACAGCATCAAGAGCCAAACTAGGAATGCTCAACACCGTGTCTAAAATCAGAGGGCAGGTGAAGACGACGGGTTATCCGCAGACCGAAGGGCTTCTAGGAGACTGCATGCTGCGATATGGACGGGAACTGGGGGAGGAGTCCACTTTCGGTAACGTCCGCACATACTGACAGTCAAGCGCACGCATGCACAGACATGAACCACAGGCCGACGGTTACGGAAATCCCACTGCAGTGCGAAGGAATGCTGGTCGATCTTGAGAACTCTATCTCTCTTTGAGTCACACAATCTTGTGAAATGTGTTTCCTGTAATACTGCTGTCCTTATAGCATTTGAACACAACGCTGACACCTTGTGGTGCTTTATTGACGCCAGACACAGATGAGCACATACTGGTTATTTTACAACAGTTTCCAATGCAGCTCCTCCAGTCAGAATTATAAATCAGAACCGTTTTACTGTTTTAGGTATTTTGTTGCATAATTTTTTGCACTGAATGTCATACTTATCATTCATATTATAAATAATCTTATCCTTTAGATTGTGTTCATTAAAATGTAAATAAAAAAATAAAAATATGAAATAAGTGCCTTTCATGTGAAAAGTATTTAATCACTGGATTACCATATTATCACAAAAAGGCATTATAATGTGATTATTTAATATATAGGGTTTTTTTTCCACTGAATTTCCAGCCAACATATGAATTTATGTTGTAATATGTAGCTATTTTAGTAAGAAAAAAAATAAATAAAATATATATATATATATATATATATATATATATATATATATATATATATAATTTAAATATAAATTATATATTAAATTATACTATAATTATATAAAAATAAAAAATAGTCATTTCTATACGTACATATAAATATATGTATACACACACATATATATATATATATATATATATATATATATATATATATATATATATGTGTATCAGTGGTGTAGTGGGGGCGATACGCAGGTATACGCCGTATGCTTACTTTTTTCCCAGGGCTGTTTGCGTATTACAACTTCTAAGGATCAATATTTGCGTATACCCACTTTTTGTTGTTTGGCAAGTCCGCAGTTTACTGTCATGTTAGCCCCTTTAACTGTGTCCCATGCTGTTGTGTGAAACTCGTGATTCTTTGTTACTGGTGCATTATCACTTCTATCGCTCTACGTTTTCCTGCTCATCATCGAATGACTGCGCGTGCGTGTCCACTCTCCGCTCCGTGCCGCTCGCGTTTGCAACTGAAAACTACTACGTGTGACTATGAAGAATACCCGATCAGCATGTTTTGTTCTGTTTTGTTCAGTGCTGAGTTATGCAAGCTCATGAATCCTATCATTATAAAAGGGTGACACACATGATGTAGGCTAAATAGAGCTTCATCGATTATAATCAATGAACTAAGTAGAGTGATAGCTTTCAAAGTTTGCAAATGTGATACTGATTTAGATATTTAACAGTTCAATAAAAGTATATTAAGTGTTTTGACGTTGTCTGACTATAACAGTATTGCCTGATTTTGCTCTATTTCGTCAACGAAAATAGTTTCAAAGTCACAGCTAAGCCTCTGCGCATCTCCAGGCAAACACAGCGGTGTTTCGTTTATGAATGAGTGTGCATTTTTAAACGAATCTAGTGAGTCAATGATTCAATTACCCATTCATAAATAGTCACTTGCTCTCTTCCTGAATGAATCAGCCCTTCAAATGAATCAATTGAATGAATTAGATAATGATTTGCTGCCACCTGCTGGCAGTTATAGATTCACGTTTAAAGTATCGTGTCAGTTATTTAAATCACTTCAATCAATCAATATTTCTATATTCAAATTTTTATATTTAAAACGTTAATCTTTTAACATTGTTATGAATTTAAAACATCCATGCCTGTGTTGTTCTGTGCCAACTCTGTAGTGCAAATTAATTTTGTTAACATTGATTTTTTTTTTTTTTTTTTTTTGGTAACTTATTCTTCTAATTCTACTTGTTCTTATTCTGTTGTTTTATTTTGGAAAAGCTTATGAATATAATTTGTTGAATTTGTCATAAAAAAGATGACATACTTTTAATAAAGTTCGAAAAAATGCCATTACAAAGGTAAAAGAAAAGAATAAAAATGTCCCTGTAAATCACTTTATGGAGTCAAATATCACCTTGGGAAGGCTAATTTTTGACTATTGATTGGAAGGTGCTCTTAAAAGTTTTGACTGTGCTCCTATATTTTTAAATTTAGGAGCATATACAAAGCACTATATAAAGTACATAAAGCCTATATAAAACTATATAAAGTACCTATATACCAACAACATAAAAATATTTACTTTCGTGATTTCCTTTTTTTGGGGGGGGGGGGGGGGGGGGGTTGACTGTGTAATAGTAAACCACTTTTTTTCGTAGGACTACATGTCTGTGTGTGTGTGTGTGTGTGTATATATATATATATATATATGTGTGTGTGTGTGTGTGTGTATGTATTTATATCTATCTATCTATCTATCTATCTATCTATCTATCTGTGTGCATGCAAACATATAAATGTCTAAAATATATACAATATATTAATACATAATATATAAATTAATTATTATATATGATATGAAATGACTCTCTCTCTCTTATTATTATTCTTATATGAAAGTCAGACATTAACTATGTCTACATTATCTTTTCAGGAGCTGCACTGGTGGACATTGGTGAAGCCATGAAGCAGATGGCTGATATTAAAGATGCCCTCGATATCAATGTGAAACAGAACTTCATTGACCCACTTCAGACTCTACAAGACAAAGACCTCAAAGAGATTGTGGTACGACACTTTTTCATCGTTTTTTTTATTAACCCTTCATTTTAAACAAACAATTATTAAAGGTTCAATACGATTTTAAACATTTTATACCTGAAGGCCTTTTGAAATTAGGTTTATAAAGATGTAAACTCACATAAGATGAAGACTCCATGCAAATCACTGGCCTAGAAAAAGCTGATTAAATCTACGTGGAGTGTGTCACCCCCTTATGGTGGCCGTTATGTTGACCAAACAAATACACATTTGATTTCCTTGATTGCCACTAGTATCAGACACTATCATTTAAACATAGCAGTTTGTCCATTTTCATTTTGTGTTTTCATTTTGAACACCTCTCATGTGATTCGCTGATAGCATCATCTGAAGAAACTGGAGGGTCGGCGGTTAGACTTTGACTATAAGAAGAAACGTCAAGGCAAGATTCCTGATGAGGAGATCAAGCAGGCTGTGGAGAAGTTTGAGGAATCCAAAGAACTCGCTGAGAGGAGCATGTTCAACTTTTTGGAGAATGATGTAAGGATAATGACTAATGAGAATATTTTATTTACCCCAAATAATGCTTTTTAATAGTGTAATAAAAAGTAGTTTTATAATATAAAAGAAGTTTTAAAAGTTATAATATAATAAAAGTTATAATATACAGTATACAGACAAAATATGAATATACAGTGTTTCCCAATTGTAACGCCCAATTGATATATATTATATATATATATATATATATATATATATCATAACTTTGTGACTTTATTATTGAAATATCACATCATTATTCTTATATTGCATTATCATTATATTTTTAAGTATTGTTTGAGTGTCCAAATACATTTTGGGGCCAATCTCTATATAATCTGAATGTGCCACACACTATATGTGTTTTGCTCTTAGTTATATACTGCACTTGTGTATCAGTAAAGTTTCTGCTCTGGGGGTCAGCCTCATGTCATGTCTTTAATTTACCTGTAGGTGGAGCAGGTGAGTCAGTTATCAGCTCTGGTTGAGGCAGCGCTGGATTACCATCAACAGTCCTTGGAGATCCTGAAGGAACTAGACAGCAAACTGCAGAACAGGTATCTTCAACTACACATGCTGCACCTTCAAGAAATGGAGCTGAAAATTAGCTTGAAATCATCCCATATTCCTCTTCAAAATTCATAACATATTTTTGCACGTATTTTGTTATCTATTGTTGATTTGTTGATCTTCATTGGAATATGTGTTATCAGAGTTTCAAAATTACAAATGTAGGTTTCTTGGTAATGTGCACATGAGTTATGCGCATATGTTCTGCTCTCGCAGGATATCTACTGCAAGCGGTCGCCCCAAAAAAGAGTTCAAGCCAAAGGCGATCGTGTCCAGTTTGGAGACCGTCGAAAACACACAGCACAATGGACTTACCCACACCTCATCAGTCAAAAGCACAGGTATCAACAAGAAAACATCTCAACAGTGTGCTTCAGTCTAAACATGAAATCAGATATGCAGAATTATAAATGTTTCTTTTTGAATATTAACAAAATATTTCAAAATCCTGAAATATGATAAATATTTTTTAGGATTACATAATATAAAATCCAGTTTTTCTGTGGTTTGATGATTTTCTACACTACTATATTTATTTATAAAATAATGCAAGTACAGTGCTTATGGTTAGTAGCAAAATATCATAATAATTTTCTAGGTTTACCAGCCATTGACTGGTGGGAAAATGACATTTTCTGCAATTATGGCAATTTTCGCAGTTACACAGTGTTATACAGTCCATTTTGGGGTTTTGTTGTTTGTTTCATTTTATGGCTTTTATTGTTTGTTGCTCACATATCATCGTCACCACCATCATGTTTTCTTTCATTCATATTCCTTTCAGATATCCAAGTCAACCACACTGTAAATGGAAAAAGTAGGTGGCAATGTTCATCATAGAAATATTTTATTAATTTTACTTGTTTATAAGAAGAGTAGGAGTAATTCTATTTTAGTTACATGAAGCATTGTGTGAATCAGATTTAAAAAGGCTTAAAGCCAGAAGCATTGAGAAAATGTAAAACATTTAAATGTGTAAAGAGGTTGGTAAAAGTAAGTAGAAGAATCAGAATCAAAACCAGACAACCTTACAGTTCCCATTTGTATTTCTTATGACATGGTTGTTTTTTGTGGTCATATTCATGTTCATCAACAGCTGAATCATGTGTTTGTGTTTGTCTCTCATGTTTGATCTCATGTGTTTTTGCTCTCAGTTGATGAGTTCACACACACAGCACCCATGACTCTATCATGGCCTGAGAGCCCCAATGGTGATAGCCAACGTGAGTATCATCCTGTAGGTTCATAGACACTCACCGGATGTTAGGTAGTAGCGATAACCAGCCTTGTAAAGGCCAGGAGATTGTAGCATTTGGTCGATAATGGCTATCTGAATTCAGCAGAAATATGTGGCGCTTTTGTTGGAGATCCACAGTCACAGATTTCATGTGGACCCACTCATCTCATCTGCCCACACATCAGCTCTCAAACTGATTTTCTGTTACTTTCCTCTCAATAACCCTGTGCTATTTTCCATTAGTTGCACTGTATGTTTGAATGCAGCACATAGATGTTAAATATTTCATTTTAAACCCAATTTTTTCACCCTCATTTGATTCCAGACCTGTTTTCTGTGGGGGGAAAAAAATCTGAAGAATTTTTTCAACATCATTTCATAGTAACCAGGGTCTGCCAAGCTCTACAAATGACAAAAAAGTGCATGCAACTTGTTTACTGCATTATATTTGTGCTTTATGTGTTTTTTTTTTGTTTTTTTTTTGCATTTTAATTGCATTATACTCAATATCTTTTTTTATAAGGAATATACTGGATGTGAATGAGCCTTAAATATAATAAGAACCTAAATTTTGTTCTGTTTCTTGCTTAAAGCTATAATATGACTATATGATGTAACACATGAATATAATGTTTTTACGTTTATGGTGCTTTTTTTGGAGTAAACCATAAAAAAGCAATTACTTGAAGTTAAAGAAAGATTAACTAAAATAAAAAACTAGTTTAAGTTGAAGTACTAAAATAGCTAAAAGGAATAAGCTAAAACCAAAACTTAATAAGAACCAATAAAAATGACAAAAACACACAACAAAATTACTGAACTTTAAAAATTACAACAAATATAAAAATGAAGTCTAATTCCAAATATTAACAAAAACTATGGTAGTATATTAACTAAAGATAAAACTTAATAAAAAACTATATTAAAAACAAAAACTTGATTAAAAATGACAAAAACAACCAAAATTACTAAAAATGTAAACATTTTACACAAAATCAGATTCAAAATATTAACAAAAACTATAATAGTATATCACTGATTTGACAGCTGTGGTCACTGTGAACATTGTAGGACAAGATCATAAAATTAAAAAGCAGGATATGGGTTTGGAACAACATAACTAAATAATGACAAATTTTTTAATTAATGGGTGAACTATTCCTTTAACCAATGTTTTAATGTGTGTGGTGGTTGTATTTTCCTCTTTGCAGAGATCGAGTCACACTTGGACCAGCCCTGCTGTCGATCGCTCTATGACTTTGATCCGGAGAACGAGGGCGAGCTGGGCTTCAAAGAGGGCAACATCATCATCCTCACCAATCAGATCGATGAGAACTGGTATGAAGGCATGATTAACGGCGAATCGGGCTTCTTCCCCATAAACTACGTCGAGGTCCTAGTGCCCCTGCCTCAATGAGCCGGGCCGGCAGCCACGGGTCACTGACCGCACGGCACCAAACCAGACTGTCTGAACCGTCCGCTCACCCAACATCCTCTGCTGCATTCTCACCAATGAAAGCCTTGCGTTTGACCACAGACAATTTTGAACCTTTTACATTTCAGTATTTATTTATCTTATTACGTTTTCCAGGCCTCATGGTGCAAAATCGAAAGTTTTACACTGCAAAAAAAAATCAGTGTTTTTGCTTTGTTTTTCAGTAAAATATCTAAACACCTTTAAAACAAGTTATACACACACACACACACACATATATATATATATATATATATATATATAAACATATGCAGATAAGTTTAAAAAATGACAATTTATGTAAGACAAATGAAAAATAAAACAAATATAAAACTTTGTTTCTCAAGTAAAATTAATTATTTTGATTTTTTTGCATAAACCTCAAGGGAAAAAAAACTGTTTGCCAATTTAAGATATATATATATATATATATATATATATATATATATATATCTTATAAGTAATAATAAAATAAATAATAGAATTGTTTAGATTTAACAATGTTTAGATATTTTCTATTGGAAAAATGTCAAAATACTGATTAAGAAAATATTGATTTTTTTTGCAGTGTAATTTTATTTCCGCTTCAACGCAGCATTTACCTTATTCGTTTGAAAATGTGATGCATCCAATGGGGTGGATTTGGACTTTCGCTGTCTAGGTATATTTTTCTTTTGCTCTGATATGGGGTTTACCTGCCTGCGGTGGTCTTATGTGTTTTTTGAAACACAATTTTTCTATAAACTGTGACTCTCTTGACTGCTACTCTTATGAATGTCCTCTTTCTCTCTCTGTCTGTCTCCGTTTACAGACTTATTGTGATCTTAGGTATCATAGTAAGTATTGCGGGTGTTTTTTAATGGGTTTCGCTCTCTCGCGCCTTCAAGTGCTTTTTTTGAATGGTGGCTGTATTGCACTAAAGCTTTAGAATAACACACCCATTGATGTGCACATTTTATTTTTGTGTTGTGTTTTTTGGTTTTAGGACATTGCACTTTCTACCGTATCTCTTTCTGCCATGCCGAGAAATACAAAATTTGATCAGTCTTATCTTATGGAGTGCTAAAAAGTATATATATAAATATATATAAATATATATTGATATGGTTCACAACTTCGTACTGTATGTAACAAGAACTTTTTGCTCGCCTATGTGGTTTGTTTGACCAATGTCGTATTCTGAACATTAATGAAATATTCTCTAGTCGAACCATCCCGTGCTTATCAGCGGCAGTGGACATCTTTTAAGTTCGGACCAATTTTTTTTTTAACTGACAACATTTGTCTCTGTGTTTGTCCCCCAAAAATTGACTGTATTGCAGTAATGTCAAACATTATTTTTGTTACTCTGAGCTGTATGTTTCTTGTGCATGAAAATGAACTTTAAATGACTGTTTTTGTTTCTGTATTGGACAGATACTGCCAGTGACCATCACAGGTGTTTTCAGATCATTCCCTTTTTGACTTGTCATTCCCTGTTGTATTTTTTCTGGCCAAATTAAGCAGTCAGAGAGCAAAAAGGGAAAAATTGAACTGCAACATGTAACTTTTGTGCCACTAACAGCACCAAATTGAGTTGCCAAAAGTACTGTATTTTTGCATTTTCTGAAGAAAAGTCAGAGATGAAAAGCTGCTGCAATAGATTACATAGGGAACCTTCCAAGAATAATTGAAAATGATTTTTTTAAAATTAATTAACAACAGGCCCAAACCATGCAGTCCAATCTATCAACTATTCAAACTATCACTAAAATATCACTTGTCTTGCTGTAGATTTAGCAGCAGTTGCTGAAAATTAGTGCAGGAAGCAATGGCACAGAGTAAAAAAATCAAGGAATTTTGGAATGGATCTCAGATCTTTTGGATCTTGGAATTTTAAAAATCACTATAGAGATTGTTTAGAGATTTTCATTCAGCCCTATTTTTAGAAACATTTACCTAACACTCCATTTTTCATTGTTTGGAAAAAACATGTAGTTTTGCCCTAAACCCACGCCACTGTTTGAGCTAAACGTTCATTTCTCGGACCGCTCAAACAAACTGAGCACTGTTTTAAAAGTACCACAGTGTTTACAATCCTCAGGAAGTTAACATATTTATGTACACTAGTGTTCAAAAGTTTGGGATCAGCAAATGCTTTTTTTTTTTTTTTTTGGATAGAAATTAACAGTTTAATTCTGTAGAAACTTTAAATTGATTAGAAGTGACAGTAAAGAATTATAAAAATTAAAATTGTTGTTCTTTTGAACTTTCTGTTCATCAAAGAATTAAAAAGTGTCATTGTTTCCACGTAAATATGAAGCAGCACAACTGTTTTCATCATTACTACTAATAATAAATGTTTCTTGAGCAGCAAATCAGCATATTAGAATGATTTCTGAGGGATCATGTGACACTGAGGACTGAAGTAATTTACCTTTTAAAATATATTAATATAGAAAACCGTTTCAATTGTAATAATATTTAACAATTTTTTTATACAATAAAACATATTGTTTTTACTGTACCTCTGATCAAATAAATGCGATCTTCATGAGTATAAAAGACTTCTTTCAAAAGTTTTTATAGTGTCTGATTATCTCTGCACAAAATACTGGGATACGATGAGGCGTTTTAACATAGAAAAAAAATACACACAGCAGCTTTAAATTCAAAAGTTAAGAGATTATAGATGATTCTCAGAAACAGTATGGATAACTACTATTCTAGAGTTCATTATGAAAACAAGAAATTGCTCAACTCAAAAGAAGATGTGGCACCCCAATAATCTCGATCTCGGACTATAGATGTAGAATAGCCCTTCTCTTCCAAACACTATTACTAACTCCTATACCAATTTTAGTGTTCTTACAAAACTTCTACGTGAATGTTCATCACTACATCATTGAGTGAAAGGAAAGGCTGTGAATTGTTTTCTTTTTGCTCTCTGGCATAATTTATACACAAAGTGGTTTATAGATGTTGTAAATGAATATATTATTACACACTGTATATTGCATAAATAAACAGCGTGGAAATATTGATTACATTGACTGGTTTTACATTTTATTTCATCCAACTCATCCAAACAAACGAGTAGCAGCTGCCTTCAAATCGTAATCAAATTTAAGACTCGTCGAATTGTCCATACTTGAGTTTATATCCAAACCTCAGTGCTCCTTTGCTTTGATTTTCTTCCTTTGTTAGGTTGCGATTTACCCTTCAGCGATTGCGTTCCTCTGCAGGTGTCCTTTTTCGTCGAGCAGTTCCCATCGCAGGTCCAATCAGGTTGATGGTCCACGACTAGATCTAGGGTAGGTAAAGAAGTAGTGCTGGTCACGTCTCTGAAAGTTAGCGAGGCTATCGACTGCGAGTCTTGGTTTACAGCGCCGTATCCCCTCCAGGAGCCATCCTTGGTGAGCCCCGACTTCTTGATCATCTTCCAGCCTAGATGATTGAGCTCTAAGAAGTTGAGGAAGATGCAGAAGACCCCGACGCAAAACATGAAGATCAGGAAGATGGTTTTCTCAGTAGGACGCGAGACGTAGCAGTCGACCTTTTGCATGCAAGGCATTGCTGTGCACACAAAGTGAGCAGGAACGTGGAAACCAAAGAGGAGCCATTGAGCCACCACAAAACCGACCTCCAAAACGGCGCGAAAGCATACATGGAAGACGTAGTACTTAGAAAGGACGCCTGAGGAGCTTTTGGACGGAGCCTTGGTTTCCTGCAACGCTGGGGTGCTTTGGTTGGCGATGCCCTCGAGGACGTCAGCAAGACTGTGTCCGAGATGTTTGTGCGACTTGATGGAGCAACTATCCGAGTCGCAACCGCGATCGTACGCCTCCCTCGACTGCTCGCCCTCTGGCTGCTTGGACAAGTTGTGCCAGGTGTAGATGATGAAGCAAAGCGAAGGCGTCGACACCGTTATGATCTGGAAGACCCAGAAGCGAGGCTGCGAGATTGGGGCGAATGCGTCGTAGCAGACGTTGGGACATCCTGGTTGAAGGGTGTTGCATACAAACATCTCCTGCTCGTCCGTATAGACGTCCGATCATGGTGGAGTGCTGGTGCACAGCGTCCAGCAGCCGCTTGAGCAGCGTCCATTCTGTCATGTCTCTACGCACCGGCCTCCTGAAGTACAGCACCTGAAATAGATCCACTTTAGCCCTGTTGCCAGCAAGGACGGCCGTTTTCATGTTACAGCTCTGGCCGGAGAGCGAAGGTGCCATCACTGCTCCCAGCCATCCCTTTCTCCTTTAGAGATAAGGAGCGTGCTGTCCACTTCACTTTGGTCACATGGTTCCTTCACTTGTCTTTAGAGTCCATTTACAAACTGCTAGAGAGATGGCACTCTTCCCGCTCTTGATAGCGTCGGCAGATTACGCTCTTTTCAGATTGCCGCCGTACATGATAGGATGGGTTCCACGCTTTTAAAAATACGCCACAGATAGTGGATATGTCCATGTGCTAATCTAGTTTGTATACTAATCTATCTTATACTTTAAACTTGGCATTGTGTGCTATGAAATTTTTTGGCTCTTAAGAGAAATTGCTTGTGATGTGCCTCATTTGTAAACTGCTAAATGGATAAATTAAAAGTGCATAATTTTGTTTGTGAATTGACGTACTGGATAGTTGTTATCCACTTTGTTAGTGACTTTGTATTTGATTTTGAATTGAGTTAAACTAGGTTTGGGGTCAGTTGGATTTCTTTAAGACGTTTTTTAAAGAAGCCTTTTATGCTCACCAAGGCTGCCTTTATTTGATTAAAAATACAGTAAAATCAGCAGTATTATCAAATATTATTACAATTTCAAATATCTGTTTTCTATTTGAATATATTTTAAAATGTAATTTATTACTGTGACGCAAAGCTGAATTTTCAGCATAATTACTCCATTAGAAATCATTCTAATAAGCTGATTTGCTGCTCAAGAAACATTATATCAACATTGAAAA